>JARJLF010000761.1:0-136684 GCA_029378395.1 Mycena leptocephala | reverse complement strand
GCATTTCGTTAAAGAACGGTTAATTAATGGTGCTCCGGCCTTCCCATAGCTGCAAAGCGAAAGATGACTTTTCTTTAGTCCAGAGTCATGCTTCAACCCGCCGCCTAAAATCCAAATGACACCCACGCCATAGTAAGACATTGAATCGGTTCACTACGATAAATTACTGGGCTACAGAGTCGGATGCAATTCATTCAAGGAGATGGAAAAAAGGAGGAACGAGAATCGAGGTATAATAAAACCCGCTCCGCGAAGAGAACAGCGAATAGTGGGGTGACAAGTCCGCACTCTCGAAAAAGAAAACCCCAAAAGAGAAAAAAAACGCACTTGGCACTCTGCAACTGCTGGATCTTCCTAATGCCCCTCAGCTCCTGCGTTGCGGATGCGAAGAGCCTTGCGAGGAAGGAGCCCTCGTAGTAGAAGTATTTGACGACGCACATTGAAGCCGGTGAGAAAGTGAGGTTAGTATGCGAAAGAAAGACAGATAGGATGAGATGAAATGGGGTGGACGGAAAGATACGATGGATGTGTGCGATGGGTTGAGATATAGTCCGGGACGCGAGAAGAGATATAATAGGAAGATAAGATGGAGACGCACCCACAACCTCCAACACCCTCCCCGCCCTCTCGTCCGTCCATTTCATACTTCCCGCCAGAGAGAAAACTGATGCGCCATGATGCGCTCCTGGAGCGGGATGATAAGGAGGAAGAGCGCGAAACCTGCGAGAGCGGAGGGGCCGAGCTGTTTGGCGTCAGTAATGGGTATCAAGGATTAGGGAAGGAAAGGAAGAGAGAGGCGCATGCGTCCACCCTACTCCACGTCCTTGCTCACATGATTCAGGACTGCGCTATTCGGGAATCGGAGACGCGCGGCGGGGGTGAGGTGCACGGCGCGGCGGTACAAGGCCCCGGCGAAGGCGGTGCGCGCGAGGACGCCAGCTATTATTGAGCGGAAGGAGAACTGGGGGTGGATTTGGGTTAGAAAGGAGAAACAATAAAAGGAAACACAAAGAAGACGCACCTGATGCTGGCAGATACTAGCGAGCACGACGATCAACAAACCAAACACCATGCCGACGCCGTGCCCGATGTTCGCTGGCTCCACGCCTGCTGCCTTTGCCGCTGCGCGCGCCTTGGCGAAGGTGATGAGGGCTTTGACGTCGGACGAGGAGGGGGCCCATGAGCTGATAGGTGTCTTGCACGACCTGCGAAAGTGTGAGTGAACAAGAATCGAAGGAAAGAGATGCAAAGGCACGCCCTTCCAAAACATATGCCGCGGACGTCGTAGTTCGAGTGGGTCATGAGCTATATCGGTCCTCTGGAGAATTGCTTGGCAGGAGATGGGAGTGCAAAGAGTGCGCACTGCCACTGATTGAACTGATGCGGCCGGCAGTGACTGTACCCGGCTCCAATTTGGCGAAGAGTCACAGAAGCAAGACAAGGAGGTCTGACAGAATCCTAGTACTTGATGTTGCGCACGAGTACCGCCTTCATGTGAATGGGCCCCAACTAGCATTTCCAGCAGGCCCGACCATCAACGGCCTGAATTATGTCCTCCCTCAGCATCTTGGCTTTCAGGATCCGTGGGCAGGAAAAATCCGAGGACCGCGCGCATAGTGTTACCGCGGTCAGGTTCTGAACCGCTGCTGAACCTGAACCGAACCTGGACCGGACCTAAAGTCCAGTTCAGTGGCTGTGAGGTTCACTGGACCGATCCGAAGGTCCAGTTCGAGGTTCTGAAATTTTGAAAATTTCCTGAGCCGGTTCGAGCCTGCCGAACCTGAACAGATTTCCACCCCCCCAAATTGAACAAAAGAGCATCGGTGTGAACAAATTGTGTCCACAGAGGTATGGACTCACTTCAGGCCCACTTCAGTCCGATTTTTATTCCTCAAAAGAGCCTGAAAAGGTGCTCGAAATAATTATTTCGAGACTTGTGATGGCATCAAACTGCCATCAGACGGAAACAATTCAACAAATTGTGGAATTCAGCATTGTCAACGAGTTCAGTTGAGTCCTTCTGGGCAATACAGGAATGATAACGAAGCTGGGGAGGACCTAGAAAGAATTTTGAGTGCATCTGGTGTGTGGGAAGAAAAAAAATAGGTTCGAACCGGGTCCGAACCTGAACTGGACCAGAACCTGGGTCCAGTCCAAAGTTCAGCAAATTCCCTGAACCGAACCCGAGGTCCAGTTCGAGGTTCAGAAAATCTGGGTGCTGAAACTGGACCGAACCGGACCGCGGCAACACTACGCGCGCAACATTGCATGCACGTCTCGATATTGAACGGTGCCTCGGTTGACCTCCCTCTAATTGCGGATGTCCTCACCCACGGTGGAGACTCGCGGACCAGGTAATCGACCGCCGGCTCGCCCTGTTCCCGAACTCCATGAGCCCCAGGGAATTTGCCTCGAACCCCATCCGGCCCGGGTTTTCCCGCGCCTGGCGCCAAATACTGTATCCATACACTGGGGCGTAAGGTCCGCCGTCTGGTGAGGCGTTAAGGGGATGATGCATTGACCTGAAGTTCATGTTGGAGGTGTTCATCGAGTCATTCATGAAGATGCTGAAAAAGTCGGGCATGTGCGCGGGTTCGACGCCGAGGTCGATGCGCGCCATGAAAGGTTTATCAAGCTGCGGGGACCGAAGGAGGTCGAAGTGTAGGATGAAGCACGCTTGGATGTGCGTGTTTACAAAGATTTTGCACGAGCCTGCCAAACCCAGACCCGTCCACCTCGCTGCAGCCCTTTTATGTTCCGACCTGAGCATAAAGAACCTCAGCATTCTTGGTTTTGATGGCTGTGCTTTGGATAATCCATAAAAATACCGTAGACGAGGAGGCGGTGCAGATCTTGAAGATAAACTGGACTTACCCTTGCTGTGGATAAAGTCCTGCGGTGCACGTGCATCAACAATGAATTGGAAAATACCCGCATGTACGCAGAAGGACCCCGTTCGACTCGGGGACGCGACATGCGAACAATTCAAATTTAGTTTTGCTCCATTGAACTTTTGTTCATTCATCGGAAATTGACCAACCTTGTCTGTAGGGAAATAAGGTCCCGCGGTGTACGGTGCACATTAGCTGAAAATAAGATGTGCGGGAAGATCCTCGTTCGACTCGGGGGCGGGACATAAGCTCATTACGTGTCTTTTTTGGTACTGTCCCTCATAATAAATTGGACGTCCTTTCCGGGCACAATGAAATTCCGCAGTGCATGGTACACGTCCGCTCCCAGTGGTTGACGCATCCAGGGATGTTGTGGAAGCACCCCGCTCGACTTGGGGGTAGGCCATTGCGTTTTTCTTCTGTGTTCACACTTGACTACTCACTTGGATTCAGACAATTTATTCAACGCTGTTCGTAGCGCGGTTTTTGTTTCATTGGTTCAACTTTGGGCAATGGATCACCACTGTACGCGAGAGGGCGGTTCAGATATCGACGATTAATTGAGCTTGCGTTCACTGTAAACAAAGTCCTGCAGTGCACGGCGCACATCTGCCAAAATATTTGAATGGTTGCGATGTCTGCGGAAAGACCTCGTTCGAATCGGGGGTGGAACATGACTTGTCGAGTGGATTTTTATTTGATAAATCTTCGTACAACCCTGGATCTGGGCTTCAAAATACTTGCAGATAGATTGACCTTGTGTTGTGGGTTGAACAGGTCCCGCGGTGCATGGCGCACACCCACCATAATAGCATAGCCTTGAATTTGTATGCGGAAGGACCCCGTTCGACTCGGGGGCGGGATATGTCGCGAACAGCCAATTCTTTTTTCTTGTCGTGTTTTCATTTATGTTTGCCTACGCACCTCGAGTTATGGAGAATGTATGACTTCCCGCGTTTGGCTCGGGGGCGGCGGGACATGTCACTGTTGTAGAATATTCTTGTCTCGGTTGAATTTTCATTCATTCATTCATAATTACCTCGCCTCGACTGACCTTGTTTTGGGATAGAACAAGGTCCCGCAGTGCGTGGTGCACGTCTGCCATAAATATGATGCAATGTTTTTCGGATTATGCGGAAGCACCCCGTTCGACTCGGGGCGGGCCATTGCTTTTTTCTTCTGTTGAATTTTTGTTCACGCTTGACTATTAACTCACCTGATTCAGACAATTATTCATGCTGGTTTGTAGCGCGTTTTTTGTTCTGATGGTTCAACTTTGAATTGGGCAATGGATCACCACTGTACACGAGAAGGCGGTTTAGATCTCGACGATGAAATTGGGCTTGCGCTCACTGTGAATAAAGTCGTACAGTGCATGACGCACATCCGCCAAAAACGGTTGAGAATATCTAGGATGTATGCGAAAGCACCCCGTTCGACTCGGGGGCGGGACATGGTGGGCTTTGGGTTGAATTTCTTTTTCTCTTTTCTTCGCTTTCCCGTGGTTCTCTTTGCTTCTTTCTTTTATTCTCGCCTGTGTGTCACTCCGGTCTGATGAATCAAGAGGTAAAATTGCAAGGATCTGCGTCCACTCGGACCCGCATCCATCAACGATAAATTAAAACATTCGCATCGAAATGCTACGGCGGGCGAGGACAAGACGACCGGCGAGGAGGACCGCATTCTTCTCGCATTGTGCTTCATAGTGAAAGAAACATACAAATACGATCGCAGTCTACCCTCTGCCATGTCGACGCTGCGGCATGTTATCAAACGTATATCCATGACGGAGTCTCCTAATCTCAAAAGTCAGCGAAAGCGAACAGAAGTCAACCAAATAATTTATCAGTGGTCGACTTCACTGGGTTTCACACTTGAGCACACAATACAAGACAGTCACCTCCACTAAATAAAATGAGTTCGCATACCAATCCCGAGCTACATATAGATTAATTTCATTTCTAGAACAAACCCAATGGAATCCCGCGCTGGCCGCGCCTATTTCTCAAAGGCCATGAGATCCTTTCGGACGCCCTCCAACATCTTCATCCTCTGCGCCAATTCCGTCCGTTTAGCCACGATCGCGGGATCCTCCGTGAGATCCTGCAGCCGGGAAACAAACTACTTGTACAAAATGCACGTACACATTCGCATGGACATTGTGATGCATTGCGTGAGGGTCATCTGAAAGTGGAGCGAGCAGACGTACTAGGCAGAGCATTGTCTATGGCTGCACAGAATAATCAGCAAACAAAAACCAACGCGAAAAACATCCATACTGTCGATATCTTTTCCAAACTGCAATATCTCATCGACGTAATTAATATGACCAGCCAAGAGGTACACACAATGCGTCCTCTACCGACACCACCTGCACCTGCGCCTCGTCTCCGTCCCCGTCTCCCCCACGCCGCCCTCCCCCTGCATCCTCAGCCTTTGCGCCCCCAGACTCGCGATCAACTCGCCCCCACGCGCGATGAGCTCGGGTACGTCCCCGCCTCCGCGATGCGCCCGCCGTCGAGCGTATATATATAATCGCACTGCGCGAGGAAGTGCAGCACGTGCGTAATGAGCAGCACGGTCTTGCCCTGCGCGACGAGCCCCTGGATCGCGCTGCGGAAGAGCGCCTCGCTGATGTTGGCGTCGACTGCAGGTGCCATGGTCAGCGACCTGTTTATGTAAATGCGAAATGTGAGGGAGGCGTACCAGCGGAAAGCGGATCGTCGACAATGACGACGTCCGTGCCGTAGGACAGTGCGCGGGCGATGTTCACGCGCTGCTTCTGTCCGTCTGCGAGCAGAGTCAGCTAATTATTAGCATGCGGAAGCGGATGTCTGGCAGCCATTCCTCCGATAAATTGTCGCCCCTGTTAAATAATCAGTTCAATGTATCATCTCTCGTGGAAAAGAGTCCACGCACATCTACACCAAAAAATAATAATCAGCCGAGCGAAAGAAAAATCAAGACATCGGACACCCAGCACGCAACGCACCTCCGTCAAGTCCCCATCCGCGAGGGGCTGCAAATCCGGGGGCAAATGCGAATCCTCCATGACGTGCCAATACCTGTCCTCCTCGAACGGCTGCCCGAAGAGCACGCTGTCCATCTAGATCATATCACACACATATCCCCATCATCAATCAGCCAGCACCCACGACTCGAGTCGCACAGAGCACTCACCACAGTCGCATTCTGGATCCACGCCGACCACGGACAATACACCACGGTCCCACCAAACGCCCACTTGCCTCCGGTGTCGGTGGGGCGCATCTCCCCAATGACGCCCTTCAACAGACTCGACTTGCCTCCCCACGCGCCCGACGACGGCGGCAAGCGTGCCGCGCGGGATGGAGAGCGTGATGTTGTGCAGCACGAAGGGCAGTTGCTCGTCGCGTGGGTGCTCCTCGTCGTTTTCATCTTGCTTCTCCTTCTCCCTGCCTTCCTTCTCCTCCCAAGCCCACCCCGCTCCTTCGCCCACACCGCCGCCTCCTGCTCCGGATCGACGACAAACGGCGTGCCCTCGCGCAGAAGACGAGTGAAAGACGCACGAGGGTGTTGTGCGCGTCGGCGATGGCGGAGAGGGCGCGTGACAGGAACATCATTGGTTGGCGGAGGAGCTGGTGGTGGGGTAATAGAAGCGAGAGAGTGAAGGAAAGAAAGAGGGGTATAAGACAAGAAGAAGTGAGTGGACATCGGCGAGTGGAAGGGGCGTGGAAGGGGAGTAGCAGAAGCGGAAGGAATAGTATAAGTAAGACGATGGAGCGACGAGCATCCGCGAGCTCGCGAGGGAGAAACGAGCTTACAATAACGCGCAAAACGGAGCCAGGCAAAAACAAAAACAAAAAAGGGAATAACAATAAAAAGGCAAAACGAAAAACCACCCACCCGAAACAACGAAAAACTCGCAAACAAACCACTCCGTCGAACTGCTTGGATGTCTCGGTGTAGGTCACGAAGGCAAGCGTTGCGGCGAGGACGGGGTGCGAGGGAGTGAGGAGATGCTGTGGAAGTGCGTACAGCGATGACGTAGAGGGGTGGATGCGCTCACCGTTATGGAGTTGGGGGGGCTTCACCGAGCCGAAGTCGTCGTCGTCGGCTTTGCCGCGGCAGCTGAGGCACCGGTACATCGTTTGGAAGGGACGTAGCGGAAGGCCGTGGAGACGAGAGCTGCAATGACAGTGGCAAGGTGACTAAGGTGAGCACGAAAGGGCAGGCAGTGTGTAGTGACAGACGCATATGCACCGACACAGGATATGCAGATACAGCAGACACCACAACAGTCGGCCATTGTGCTTCGAGCAGGTGGGGAGTGTACGACCAATCAATGGCGAGGCAGGGAGCTCGGGGTCTCGAGCGAGCTTGGGATGGGAAGCGGAGAAGGATTGAATACGGGACACAGCCTTTTGCTTGTGATTGATGTGCGGCGGCGTCCGAGTTGATGATGACTTTGAACGTTTGAACAGATGAACAGATTCTGAATGAAGCCAGTACAAAGAAATGACGTGATGGTCCACAATGCTGTGGTACATACTGGTACGCAGCATTGAGAAAAGTCTGTGGATCACAGGCAATCGCTTCCGAACCAAGGGCGGCAGCGATCGGCGTATTCCCGCCATCAATCCTCGAGCAATTGCGCAACCGGCTGATCGGCATTGGTCGGCATCATGTCAGTGGTCCAGGATTTCAAATCAGTGACCTACAGTATGTATGGTTTCCATTAGCGTGGCTCTCACCAGTCTTTCCGCAGTTGATCCAGACTGGTTCCCGCCGCATTCCGAGGCATTTTAATGGAACTATTTGGGGTAGCAGTTGTTCCCAAGCGGGAAGGAAGAGAAGGAAAACTCAAATGAGGTATTGAACAAAGAAGCAGCCGGAAATAAGAGTTGGGGGCCGGATGTTTATTGTCTCAACGCCTGCTTCGAATTCGAATACCCGTTTACAATGTGTACCAACTTCCCCGTAGAAACCATGCTCTCAGTAATTTGTTGATGTGGTGCCAGTGGATTGTTTGTTTCGTAACGTAACTTGAAGCATCCACCATACGAGAATACTTGGATTAATCAATAATGTTGTGGGAGGGATTCGAACCCTCCATGTCATCGAAAGATCTTAGCTGGTCATGAATTTGTAGTACTAAGTATGGCGGCAAGTCGTCACTGACTGCTCTTGATGCCATATCCATTATTATTATATGTTCATCCTAGTTTGAAATGCTTGGTAGTTCCTATTGACACATACCTACTCAATTATGATCATCCAACTTCCATAAATTCAAATTACAGGAAAGGTTCACTACCATTCACTAGCTGTAAAGACAATATGGTACCTAAACAATCAGGCTTCAGAGTCACTACTATCATTGCCAACAAGTTCGTCATATTGTGCTTCAAGGTACTCTGCCTCTTGATACCTTCCAAGTTTGCGGTATGTAGCAGCCAAATTATTCATGGCCAACAGCGTGTCAGGATGGTCTGCACCGAGCACCTGCTTCCGCTTCTCCAGCACAATGCTTTCAAGTGGCTCTGCCTCTTTGTATCTTCCAAGTTCATAGTATGTGGCAGCCAAATTTGCCATAGCTGACAGTGTTTTTGGATGGTCTGCAGTGAGCAGCTGCTTCCGCTTCTCCAGCACAATGCTGTCAAGTGGCTCTGCCTCTTGGCACCTTCCAAGCTTGTAGTATGTGGCAGCCAAATTTGCCATAGCTGACAGCGTGTCTGGATGGTCTGCACCGAGCACCTGCTTCCGCTTCTCCAGCACAATGCTTTCAAGTGGCTCTGCCTCTTTGGATCTTCCAAGTTTGCGGTATGTGGCAGCCAAATTTGCCATAGCAGACAGTGTTTTTGGATGGTCTGCACCGAGCACCTGCTTCCGCTTCTCCAGCACAATGTCTTGAAGTGGCTCTGCCTCTTGGTACCTTCCAAGTTTGCAGTATGTAGCAGCCAAATTTGCCATAGCTGACAGCGTGTCTGGATGGTCTGCACCAAACACCTGCTTCCGCTTCTCCAGTACAGTGTTTTTAAGTAGCTCTGCCTCTTGGTACCGTCCAACTTCATGGTATGTGCCAGCCAAATTTGCCATAGCTCTCAGTGTCTCTGGATGGTTTGCACCAAGCAGCTGCTTCCGCTTCTCCAGCACAATGGTTTCAAGTGGTTCTGCCTCTTGTACCTTCCAAGGTTGTGGTATGTGGCAGCCAAATTTGCCATAGCCGACAGCATGTCAGGATGGTCTGCACCAAGCAGCTGCTTCCGCTTCTCCAGCACAATGCTTTCAAGTGGCTCTGCCTCTTGGTACCTTCCAAGTTTGTGGTATGTGGCAGCCAAATTTGCCATAGCCCACAGCGTGTCCAGATGGTCTGCACCAAGCAGCTGCTTCTGCTTCTCCAGCACAATGCCCTCAAGTGGCTCTGCCTCTTGGTACCTTCCAAGTTTGCGATATGTGTGAGCCAAATTTGCCATAGCCATCAGTGTTTCTGGATGGTCTGCACCAAGCAGCTGCTTCCGCTTCTCAAGCACGATGCTTTCGGGTGGCTCTGCCTCTTGGTACCTTCCCAGTTTGCGGTATGTTGCCAGCCAAATTTCCATAGCCATCAGTGTGTCTGGATGGTCTGCACCTAGCAGCTGCTTCCGTTTCTCCAGTACAATGCCCTCAAGTGGCTCTGCCTCTTGGTACCTTCCAGTTCGCAGTATGTGACAGCCAAATCTGCCATAGCCAACAGCGTGTCTGGATGGTCTGCACCAAGCAGCTGCTTCTGCTTCTCTAGCACTATATCTGCAGAGACACTGCTTCTCTGAATCTGCCCGAGTCAAAGTATACCCTAGCATATTCCATATGGAACACGGACTTTTATGGTTGTTTGGTCTTGAATCAGTGAGTCTATATGAGACATTAACCCTGTTCTGAACAGATCAACATTTTCTGTGAGCCTGATCGACATCCCCAGGATATCTGTCATGCATTCTCGAGCTATAGGCTCATCATCCAGATTATGTTGGCACCATGAGTGCACAAGTGGATGGATAGATAGGGTATCATTGATATTATGCCTATCAATAAGAGAGTATCCTTGAATTTCAGCAATGATATCCATGAATTGTTGAGGATCCCAAGTGCCTGAAACTGACAAAAAGTTACGAAGGAACCTTCTGGCTTCCTGGAGAGTTTGAGCTTCCTGCTCATCACCAATATTGCCCTTTCAGCTGCCTGCTCAAAGATTGTTTCTGGGATACTGTCATGATGCAACAATGAGCAGAGTTGTAGAAACCTTGCTGCGGCCTTGCTCAGCTGTCCAAAGCTAATTTGCCAGGTTGTATACACAGTCCATCTATAATCATCATGAGACTGTGCTGAATGCTGGCTGAGGAGTTTGGCATGATTATGTCTGTAAATGGAGAGATACCGATGTAGACAATCAAATTTGGAGATATAGGCACCAGCCTGGATGACTGCAAGGGGTAGACAGGAAAGTTCCTGGGCAGGCCCAATCAATACACATTCCGCTCAGAAAGCCTTGTTAATAAAATACCTTGACAATTTTTGAAGCACTCTGAGCACTTTCAATGGTCTTCTCCTGCTAGCACTCAGTAGTAGGAGATCAATTGCATCAGTCTCGTTCATGTCCCCAACTTTGGAGTGTGACCTAGATCCATGGACAGCCAGTTGCGGGTTTCGTGATGTGATGATAATGTTTCCATGTGTGCATTTGGGGAAAAAGTAGAAGAGATCAATGGTTGGATCGTCTGCATTGTCAAAGAGCAACATCCACTCCTCTCTCTGTGAGATCAGCCATAGTAACCCATCTTCTGACCTTGTCCCAATTTTGTGAGCAATGGCTATATTCTTGAGGGCTGTATCAAGAGTTTGGAGTGAGCTGGCATTGATGAAAACTGTTTCGTAAATCTGAATCAAGCAGTCAGCAGTGTTGAATTATGCATTATGTCACAATGTTTACCGAGGAGCTTGATGTCTGCTGATCATGTCAAGGAATTTTAGAGCTATCTGTGTTTTTCCAGAGCCACCCAGGCCATGGAGAACATATATGTGTCTTTCCCGATATCCTTTGAAAAGTACTCATCCATTTTCACAAGAATATCTTGCCTGCCCTGGAATATCCGGAGGGAGGAGGACATCTGACAAGAACCAGAGCAGGGTCAAATTGTTTGAATTCAACGGCAATTGGCACGGCATCTGGAAACAATTTCATTACATATCACCGGCACCAACATCGAAAGAATTTTTACTGAGACTTTGAGTGGAAACCCTTCCAGTCTTTTCCACAAGACTCTTCACTGCATCCACAAGTTGGTTTTGTGTAGGATGAGACAGGAGGTATTGCCTGGTGTTAGCTGCTACATCACCAAGTCTCTCCCACTGATTTAACTGGATATCCTGCATGCCCCGTTCAACATTGAAGCGGAAGTAGACATGTGGAACTGGGTCAAAATGGTGTGCAGAGAGCTGATGTTGTTTTTCGCAGTCTGTAGCTATCCCCTTGATTGCCTCGATGACGTCAAGAGGGAAAAGACGCTTTAACAGAGATGGTTTGGGAATTTTGATGGTATGAGGCTGTCCTGTGCCAAGGCTGATGATACATGCAATCTGGCGGTCAGGATACATGACCTGGGCCTCCAATAAAAGGGCAGCTATCGGGTTGTTTTGGCCCATACCTCCATCCACGAATGCCTCCTCAATTCCAGGAGGTCCAATTTGAATCTGTTTGAAGAATGTTGGGGCAGCACTAGTGGCCGGCCTGCCTGCCAGATTTTACAGCCAATGGCTGGATTATTGGTGGTGTTGTATGTGCGGAATAGAACAGGGAGGGACATGTTTGCAGCATTCATGGCGCATACAAAACTAGATTAAGGATTTCTTTTAGCATTGACACAGCATGGGTGATAGAATTCTTTGGACATACATCTTGCACGGGTTCTCTCGAGTATCTTCCATTCCCTCCTCTGGGTCCTGTGAGGCAGAATGAGCACCCACGATTGCCTTGATTGCTTTCTCCAACTTTGATGCCTTGAACCTTCCATCGCTCCCTTGGGACTTCACATCCGAGAAGACCTCCTTGGATAGTTCTCCATATGCTTTCACAGTGTCTTTGACACTCATTCGGAGGCGCCCAAGCATCAACGCAATCAATCTGACACGATCTGAGGACCCAAGATTTTTTATGTATTAGCAGAGCACGCACCCGCCAGTAACTCGTTCCACCGATCAGATCGAAATAATTGCAAGGGCAGGGAACATCAGGAAGATCTTCTGCAACCTTGAGTTTCCACATGAGGTCTTCCAAGATGATGAGCATAGACAGTCCACGAATACCCCCACCATCTGGATGAGATCATGAGTAAGATAGTTATGTAACAAATGCACTGCATAGCATACCGAGCGACAGCAAGCGTAGTCCAGGGGTCCCGGGATTGTCCATGGTGAGCAGCGGGGGAGGGTTTTGCCTGCACAGTAGGTCAAGATTCGAAGAGAGGAAGCGAGGCAGTGTAGCTGTCAGCCGGACAGACAGGTGTGATGTCACGCTTTGTGCATTGCTGCGGCGATTTGGCGGCGATAGCACATCCTTGATCAAAACCGAGCGTGCCGGACAGCAAGCGGTTTCCCGCTGATTTTCCAGAAGCTTGGCTCTGTCATTTTCAAGCTTGACCGGTATGATTCGGCCGGACAAGCCGAGACCTAAGGCGGGGTGGTAATGGGTTTTTACATCTATGCTCCGATGAGGTCCCAGGCCATGGTGGTGTTGAAATATGACCATATTTGAGATGCCTGAAGTCAAGGCGGGTGTACTATTGGTCAACACTCACATTTTTCCGCTTGGGAAGCAGGCCGTTCAGTTGTATTAACCTAGGTTTGGTATATGTGAGGCGAGAAAGAGTTATATAGGCTTCTGATTCGGTGAAATTCAGCATGTATGCATTTGCTGAGGTATCTTGCCACCGATTTGCGACTCTGAGCTTCGCACCTGCCAATTCGGAGTCGTGAAGTTGAAATTCCTTGGGAATGGTTAAAAAATTTTACTTAGAGGTGGATATCGATTGGGATTGGGAATTCAAGTGATTTTGCATGATTCGTGGGTTTTCAACCTTATTTCCTCCTTTTTTCAACCACTAGCGGCATTTTCCGTACCTTGGTGACTCTTCAATCTTCCACCGGATATTTATTATTTGTACCGTCACAAACTGTATTACGGGGTTGAAACTGTCCTTCAATCCTTTTCTTTTTCTTTTTCCTGAGTCTTTTAAATCAAGCGATGTGTCGCACGCAGGTTTCGGCTCATTTTTCCTTCCTACTGATGTTCCTCGGAACTGGCCGGTGCGCTCATTACAGACTCAGTGCCCTGTTGCACGGAGCGTATGTCCTTTTTAATAAATGTCACGGTGTTGATCTGCGACTCCTGCCTGTCACCATTTGTAGCAAATATACAATATACATTTCCCGTTTTTGTCTTGCTCCGCCGCCACAATAGGCTCTCAGTAAATAGCGCACTTCAGTCCTTGTTCATATTTGTAGTAGTTCAATATACAACTTTTCCCCGTCTCATGTGTCTTTGAGTGGCTTTGGCTTTCCGGATCCCAAGACACCTCAAGACAGTATGTCTTTGGGTAAGAAGATCGTACCTAGCATCAATAGCATGGACAAAGACGGGAGTCTTGGGAGGAAATATATCATTTTATGTATACTGATGGGCGGTGCCAACAGACTCAGACTAAGCCGTCCCAGAGACCAGGGTTGTCAATGTTGTTTTTTTTCTTCTCTTTTTTCCCACTGCGCAGGAAGTACGATAGATATATTAATACCAAGGCCCTCCGGGCACCCCTGGTACCTCTTGCAATACCCAGGATACAAAGTCCTAGATGTAAGAAGCAGATTCAAGGGCAGTTAAGGAAGATCCACAAAAACAGAGACTGTGGGCTCAGGTTTGCTTGGCGTCGACCAAGCTCAAGTTGAGCCAGGGATAATGGATTTTATATATGTATATTAGACGGGTTGCGCAGGAGCCACGGAGCCACGGGGTGGCTCTCGGACCGTGCGCAAACCACTGGCTCCACCGCCAAATTATGACGTCGATGACTCGTGGGTGGCTCTTTTGAGCCACTCACCTGCTATTTTTGCGCACGGTCCGAGAGCCCCCCCCCTGGCTCCGTGGCTTCTGCGCAGCCTGCCTATTTTCTTTGGAACAGAAACAGGAACAATGACTACAACTACATACTTCAAGCTCTTTGAAAGAGAGCGGTGGAAGATGTCTAGAATTCATGAATTATTTAGTTAGTTAATTAATTAATCTTTCACAAATTAATGGAATTGCAAATTGATCGTGTCAATGGTCGAGATTTTACAAAGCGTTTCTGAGACCTGGTTCCTAAGCCGGTACCAGGAATATTATCGAAGGTCCAACTCTGGTCAATGCGAGTCCCTCGGCCTGTCACATGTGGCGTTCAGATTTATTTAACTACCCCATGGAAAATCCCCATTCCAACTTCCAACTTCCAAGTTCTTGCGCGACTGGTTTATTTTATTTTATTTAGCACCAGGCGGGGAGATCAGCCAGCCAATTATAAGTATGGTTATTTTTGGAAAGGATTCTAGTATGAGGAACGAGGCGCGAGTGTCCCCGCACGGTCATCGATTAGTAGGACTGTGAAGTCGAAACTTCAGACTATGTATCTAGCTTCCAACGTAGGAGCATCGGTCCTAATTTATCTTAATTCAAAGCTAGAGGTTGAAAAACCCGGCCCCTTCTGCTGTCAAGTTCTTGGTTGATGTTTCCTACGGGTTGAAATGGATGTAATAAGGTAGAGTGAACATCGTGTTCACCGTAGAGTGAAGATTGTCTCAATTCGCGCAGTGGTTCACAATGCATACAATGTCTATTCTAGAAAAACGAATCCTCCATCTCTCGACTCCCGGATCTATAGCTACTCCACGTCATCGGATATAATTGCCTTCTCGATGTCCCCACTCGTAATATTGCCCTCATCGCACAAATTCCGGGAAAGGCTCTCGTTTCGGCTAAACAGGTTCAGCGGGGTGTCAAATTCCTACGAAAAGCGAAGATCAGGCGAATCATGGCACGGATACAAATACACGAATTTGACTTACTGCTATCTTCCCAGCGTCGAGGACTGTACACGCCCCCACTGTTAGCAATCGCGATGGTCGACTGACTTGGGGCAAGACTCACCAAGAATCCGGTCATACGATATGATCGTGCGCAGTCGGTCTGTAAGCCAAAAGAAAAAGACAAATTGGTGAAACATGGACGGAAGAAACTAAAGAGACGGGACGCACGCGCAATGCATATCAAAGTCCGATCTTTGAACTGTGTCTAGATCATGCGCTGGATCTTGTTATCTGTCTCCTGATCGACAGACGCCCTGTTGTGTTACAGTTGTTCCATTAGCCAAAAACGCAGAACGAGCTCGCGTTCAGTGCAATGGAATTTACGTACGTCGCCTCGTCGAGGATGACCACGCGCGAGCCTTTGACCAGTGCGCGCGCGAGACTGAGGAGGCTCCGCTCGCCGATGCTCAGGTTCAGGGAGGGTGAGCGAGCGAAACAAAATAAATAAATACTCGAGCGGAACTGAATAGGTGAGAGGGCTAGCGGAGAGAAAGGATAAAGAGAGGGTAGAGAAATGGTAATAACAAAAGGAAAAGAGGGTAAGAGGGGAGAAGAGCTGGGGATGGAGGAGGAAGGGCGTAGCATGCGCACCCCAAGTCCGACATTATATTCTCGGAATAATAACGCAGACACCGGGATGCCTGGGATAAAATCAATAGAGCTTCGCAGCGGGAGAAGCCCGTAAGGGCTCAGGGAAGGTCGCGTATGCGTACGCGCCAGATAATAAAGAATCGGAGCGCACCATGAATGTGGCATAAAATAGAAATGTCAGTACACTGCTCCCACTGGCAGATCGGAGATGTACTCGGAAGGTGCGGAATGGACAGGATAAAAGAGGAACGAGAATCGGGATAAAAGAACCCGGGGAAGGCGGGGTCAAGAAAAAAAATACCTCAAAAAAAACAAAAACAAAAAAAGCACTTGGCACTCTGCGAATGCTGGATCTTCCTAATCCTTCTCAGCTCTTGCGTGCGGATGCGGAAGCGCCGCGCGAGGAAGGAGCCCTCGTAACAGAAGTACTTGACGACGCGCATGGACGCTGTTTTATCATCAGTATACGTACCAAAGAAGATGGGATGCGAAAGAAAGAGAGAGAAATTGATGAGTGTGGAGGGAGGGAGAGAGGGAGGGAAGACAAGATGGGCGTGTGCGATGGGTTGAAAGATTCGTATCGTGTCGAATCGAATCAGCACGAGTCGAGTCAAATCGGTAGGTGTGCGGGAAAAGGATTGGTAGGAGTGCCGGAAACGGGAATATAGAAGGGAAGATGAGAGGACGCACCAACAACCTCCAACACCCTCCTCGCCCTCTCGTCCGTCCACTTCATACTTCCCTGCCGGAGCGCGAATTGATGCGCCATTGATGCGTTCCTGGAGCGGAATGATGAGAAGGAAGAGCGCGAAGCCGGCTAGGGCGGAGGGGCCGAGCTGGTTGAGTCTTCAGCAATTGGGGTAAAGGGGATTAGGGAAAGAGGGAATTGGGGTAAGAGACTGGGGAAGGAAGGAAGAGAGGACGCGAATGCACCTCGACCAACAGAATAATCAAACAGACCGTCGCTATTAGAATTGCGCTCAATCAGCATAGTCTCAAGTCTCACTGAAGAAAAAATAACTCTGTATCGGCGCCGTCCACGCGGCATGGAACCACTGCGCGCACGCGTCCACCCTGCTCACGTCCATGCTAACATGATTCAAGACTGCGCGGAAGGGTTGAGGTGCACAGCGAGGCGGTACAGGGCACCGGTGAGGGCGGTGCGTGCGAGGACGCCGGTTATCATTGAACTGAAGAATAACTGTGGCCATGGGTGTGTTAGAACGAAGAACGGGAATGGGGGAGAAAAGGCAAGAGGAACGAAGGAAAGACAAAGAAGACGCACCTGGTGCTGGCAGATACTCGCCAGAACAATCACAATCAATAAACCAAACGCCATGCCGATGCCGTGCGCGATGTTCGCTGGCTCCACGCCCGCTGCCTTTGCGGCTGTGCGCGCCTTGGCGAAGTTGATGCGGGCCTTGACGAGGAGAGGGCCTATCAGCTGCGAGATGTCTTGCACGACCTCTGAGTGAACAAGAATCAAAGGAAGGAGACGCAGAGGCACGCCCTTCCAAAAATATGGCCGGACGTCGTAGTTCGAGTGGGTCATGAGCTGCTTGGCAGGAGATGGGACTCCTTGATCACTGACACAGCCACTGCCCAGATTCTGGGCAGTGGCTGTGTCTGCACGTGTATGAGTGCAAAGAGTGTACACTGCCACTGATTGAATTGATGCGGCCGGCAGTGACTGTACCCGGCTTCAATTTGGCGAGGAGTCACAGAGGCAAGACAAAGAGGTCTGACACATTGTGTGCTAATGTATTTCACGGCTTCTACGTTTGTGAATAGTTCAGGAAAACCCAGAATAAAACATTTTCCACCAAAATCAAGAGATAAATGAATCCTAGTACTTGACGTTGCACACGAGTACTGCCTTCATACGAATGGGCCCCAACTAGCATTTCCAGCAGGCCTGACCATCAACGGCCTGAATATGTCCTCCCTCAGCATCTTGACTTTCAGGATCCGTGAGCAGGAAAAATCCAAAGACAGCGCGGAACATTCAATGCACGTCTCGATGTTGAACGGGGCCTAGGTTGACCTCCCTGTAATTGCGGAGTCCGGACGTCCTCACCCACGGCGGAGACTCGCGACCAGGTCCATCGCAGCCTGCGTGATGTGCACCGCGCACGTAATCGACTGCCGGCTCGCCCCGTTCCCGAACTCCATGAGCCCCTCGAACCCCATCAGGTCCGCGTTTTCCCGCCCCTGGCGCCAGATACTGGATCCATACGCTTGAGCGTAAGGTCCGCCATCTGGTGAGGCATTACGGGGTGATGTATTGACCTGAAGCATGCCCCTCATGTTGACGGTGTCCATCGAGTCATTCATGAAGATGCTGAAAAAGTCGGGCATGTGCGCGGGTTCGACGCCGAGGTCGATCCGCGCCATGCAGGGTTTATCAAGCTGCGGGGACCGAAGGAGGTCGAAGTGGAGGATGAAGCACGCTTGGATGTGCGTGTTTACAAAGATTTTGCACGAGCCTGCCAAGCCCAGACCCTTCATCTCGCTGCAGCCCTTTTGTGTTCTGGCCTGAGCAGAAAGAACCTTAGCTTTCTCTGTTTTGATGGCTGAGCTTTGGATAATCCATCGAAAATGTACTGTAGACGAGGAGGCGGTTCAGATCTTGAAGATGAAGTGGACTTACCCTGGCTGTGGATAAAGTCCTGCAGTGCACGCTGAACCAACAATGAATTGAAAATACCCGGAAGTACGCCGTTCGACTCGGGGACGGGGCATGCGTTGATAGCAATTCAAATTTCTTTTCGCTCCATTGAGCTTGTGTTCATTCATCGGAACTTGACCAACCTTGTCTGTAGGGAAATCAGGTCCACGGTGTACGGTGCACATTAACTGAAAATAAGATGTGCGGGAAGATCCTCGTTCGACTCGGGGCGGGACATAAGTTCCTTGCGTGTTTTTGTTGGTACTGTTCCGCATAATAAATTGGGCGTCCATTCCGGGCACAATAAAGTTCCGCAATGCACGGTGCACGTCCGCTCCCAGTGGTTGACGCAGCTTCAATGCTGGTTCGTAGTGCGGTTTTTTGTTTCATTGGTTCAACTTTGGGCAATGTATCACCACTGTACGCGAGAAGGCGATCCAGATGTCGACGATTAATTGAGCTTGCGTTCACTATAAATAAAGTCCTGCAGTGCACGGCGCACATCCGCCAAAAATATTTGAATGGTAGCGATGCATGCGGAAAGACCCGTTCGACTCGCTCGGGGGTGAACATGACTTGTCGAGTGGATTTTTATTTGATAAATCTTCGTGCAACCCTAGATCTGGCTTCAAATACGTGCAGATAGATTGATCTTGTATCGTGGGTTAAACAGGTCTCGCGGTGCACGGCGCACGCCCGCCAGAAAAAACAGAGCACAGAGCCTTGAACATGTATGCGGAAGGACCCCGTTCGACTCGGGGTGGGATATGTCGCGAAACAGTCAATTCTTTTTTTTGGTGTCGCTCTTTGACTTATGCTTGCCTACAGAATGTATGAGGTCCCCGTCCGACTCGGGGCGGCGGGACACGTCATTGTTGTAGAATATTTTTTGTCTCGGTTGAATTTTCATTCATTCATTCATAATTATGTACCTCGCCCGACTTACCTTTTGTTGGGATAGAACAAGGTCCCGCAGTGCGTGGTGCACGTCTGCCATAAATGCAATGTTTCTCGGGTATATGCGGAAGCACCCGTTCGACTCGGGGCGGCCATTGCTTTTTTCTTCCGTTGAATTTTTGTTCATGCTTGACTACTCACCTGGATTCAGACAATTTATCATTGCTGGTTTTGTAGCGCGTTTTTTGTTCTGATGGTTCAACTTTGAATTGGGCAATGGGTCACCACTGTACACGAGAAGGCGGTTTAGATCTCGACGATAAATTGGGCTTGCGCTCACTGTGAATAAAGTCGTATAGTGCACGACGCACATCCGCCAAAACAGTCTGAGAATATCTAGGATGTATGCGAAAGCACCCCGTTCGACTCGGGGGCGGGACATGGTGGGCTTTGGGTTGAATTTCTTTTTCTCTTTTTCTTCGCTTTCCCGTGATTCTCTTTGCTTCTTTTTTTTATTTCGTCTGTGTGTCACTCCGGTCTGATGAATAAGAGGTAAAATTGCAAGGATCTGCGTCCACTCTGACCTGCATCCATCAACGACAAATTAAAACATTCGCATCGAAATGCTACGGCAGGCGAGGACAAGACGACCGGCGAGGAGGACCGCATTCTTCTCGCATTTGGCTTCATGGTGAAAGAAACATACAAATCCGATCGCAGTCTACCCTCTGCCATATCGACGCTACGTCATGTTATGAAACGCATGTCCATGACGGAGTCTCCGGACGTCATGGAGGCATTCGTTCTGGCTGTACGCAGCTTCACTGAAAAGGAGTATGCGGCTCACACAGGGGGCATGCACCGTGGGAGTGGTTTCATGGCATTTGATTGACACCTGCCATGGCACTTACCACGCACTTGCCATGCACTTGCCATGGCAGTTGCCACGCACTTGCCATGGCACTAGCCACGCACTTGCCATGGCACTTGCCAAGGCCGATTCAGTCACTCTTTGTTCAATTGTTTGGCTGCACTTTGTCCGGCTATTTGTTGGCGGATCTCCGCGGAACTATCTTTGGTGGAAGTGTGCTTCTATCCTAATCAGACCCTCTGGCTTGCACGCGTGTGTGAATAATATAGCCAACTTTGTTCGTGATTTGATTGTGGCCGGAAAGTAGGCAGATGAGTGATTAATCTGTCATGAGTAGCAGATAAAGCATAGACGAAGCAGACGCAAGGTTCTCCCTCCCTCTCCCACCCACCATGGGTGCCAAGGTTATCTGCACTTGTCCCAAGTGTATAGTACACTGGGTCATTGTCGACGGCCAACAAATACCAGGAAACAAGATCAGCACGCAGCTTCGTCGTCAACATGAAATTTCTGCTACAGCATCCAGATCACCTGATTTTGCTACAAGGCCGAGCCCTCTGGGAGTCAAAGACTTCTTGGATGAGGAGGATGATGAGATATATAGCCTTGGCAAACCAGAGAGCTCCCGGGGTGTGTGGACATATTTTTTCCTGAGCAAAAATGTTGATGAAAATGCAGATATTGTGATTGACAGCACTCTTATTGTCCAGCTCTGTTCTGCTTTGGTGATATGGTTGAATTTGAAGGCTGGTGTAGGCCGTGAAACTGGAAACACAATTCTGAAGGCTCTTCAATTAATCTTGACAACCACTCTAGAGCTTCTGCAGCTGGCTTTGATTGCTCATGGAATCCCTCTACAACTGCTACAATTTTGAATTCCCCGGGACCTTCGTACAGCCTATCGTAATTATACCTGGGAGCCAGAGATTGTTCGAACACCTTGTTGTCCCAAGTGCTATACACTCTATCCATCACTCGCAAATATGCCGGAGCGCTGCACAGCAAAAGTGTCTAAAAAATCCCGCATCAGCTGCAAAGCTGAACTTTGGCGGACACAGCGCCTTGGAAAGGAATATAAACGTGTTCCAATAACAACATTCAATACACAAAATTTTGAATCCTGGTTGGAATGGTTCCTTTCTCGGAAATCTATAGAGGATGCCCTGGCGAAGGCATTCCAGAGAACTCCTGCTGCAGATGGTGAGGAGATGCATGATCTGCAGGACAGTCCCAGGTGGAAAAAGCTCAAGAATGTTGGGAAGGACAAATACAACCTGGTGTTTAGCCTGTATATTGATTGGTTCAACCCACGAGGGAATAAGCTAGCAGGTATATTATTGAATGACTGGTTGCTGCTAACAACTGACACTCTTATGTAGGAAAAACAGCTTCTTGCGGCACAATCGTCCTCTATTGTTTGAATCTCCCACCAGAAGTTCGCTACTTGCCGGAGAATGTTTTTATTGTGGGATTGACTCCGTCTCCAAGGAAACCCACTGCTACGACTCTATTGAATCTACTTGATGCCCTGATGAAGACAATTCTCTCATATGATTTACCAGGAAAGATTGTAGCTACACACTCCCATCCAGAAGGGGTGAATGTATCAGCCCGCATTGTTCCCCTTGTAGCAGATCTCCCTGCTGCGAGAGAGGCTGGTGGATTTCTAGGGCATTCTGCAACCATGTTTTGCTCCTTCTGCCTTCTCACAAGGGATGAAAGGCACCGATCGGACTACTGGGCATGGCCATTGCGAACGGCCACAGTTGTGCTTAAACAAGCTCGAAATTGGCTCAAACAACCCACAAAAAAACAGAGGATTGCTCTGGAGAGAGAAAATGGTGTCCGCTTCTGTTCTTTGCACATTATCACATACCGTGATCCTGTACATGACACAATTCTGGGTTTTATGCACAACTGGCTTGAAGGTATCCTTGAACATCAACTCCGTGTGCTCTGGGGCATATACGGTTTGCCGGAAGGACGCGGATGGATTTCGAATCCATTGTGCGAATTTCCGCATTTGGACACAATTAAAGACCCAAAAGTGATGCCACAGGCATTCGACTCGGTGGTATCTAAGTACTTACCCACAGCTCCTGCCTGTGCGTCAACAAGTCGCCGCTGGCCGCTCTTTTTCCATCACCAACTCCATTGCCACCAACAGAGATCTCCGCTGCTGCAGTGCTTTATATTCCTATCGGCCGCTCACTGTCCCAACACTGTCCGCCTTCTGTAGCATAATTTGATGGTCATCAGCCTCGCTCACAAGCATGCTTGCCATGTTTCTCGACAAGTACCTGTAGCTAACCAGGGTAAAGGAATGTAACAATATGGCAGATTGATGGGCATAATAACACCGTGAATAACATCAGGAATCAGGGAAAACGGGGTGAAATGGGGTCAACATCCCGGGCCTTGCCTGTTGACCCACAAATGTGATTATGAACGAGCTCCCGAGTTCAATGCCGTCGCACCCCTGAGAGAGAAAAACAAGACCGTCGGCTGGCAGGTATGAGACCTCAGAGCATCCCGCAGACTCGGAAGCGCCACTTGCGCGCTGTCTGACCTTTCCACACCTAACATGCTGGACAGAATTGCCAATATCCTTAAATGTGTGTCCGAATAGGGTGGTAGGCTTGAACTGGTGGAAAGACAGAGAGTGAATTATAAAATTCGGGGGTGAAGAAGTCAATGGGAACGTCGGGCGGCAGAACAAAACCAATTTCAGAAGGGGGTCAAAGCGGGTTGTTGCGATGGCGTGTGTCCGGTTTTCTGAAATTGGGTTTAATCGTGCAGAAACTATTGTGTTTTATCTGTGATGTACGTCTGACCAGGTTTACCATTGCGCTCCCTGTATTCTTCCGCCTTTGCATCAAGCACTTCAACAACAAACCTCCCCACAATAGGATTGCGCCCCGGCTTCTCACGGACACGGCGGCCCCCTCTATCCTGGGAGCGTTCATCGTCAGAATGGACCTCGTTGATATAAACCATGCGCTGAACAGGTTTGCGTAATTTGAGTCTACGAGCTGTTTTGAATCGAGCCTCACACAACTGAAACTAAAGTGTGAGCTCATGGCCAAAGACTGAAAGAAAGAACAACATACACGGGTGCGAGCTTTGCTTGCGACACTGTTACGCAGAGAATGGCTGAGGCTTCCGGGACGACGCTTCTCCTTCTTGGTGTTCTGCGCAAGAGTTCCGTAGACGAAATTATCGTACATGTCGCTGCAAAGGTTGTGGTCCTGAGCGTAGTGGTTATTGACGTTCAAGGCCATGAGAGCGAAGGAAGATGAGAGGAATTGGAACGCAGAAACCGCCAAGTGGCGATGAAGTTGGTTATACGTGGAGTACGCTGGCCCTTCGATGTCGGGGCAGAAGCCCTGCAGACCGGCCTTCTGCACCATAGTGAAGACGGTGGCGAGATGCTCTGCCGGGATGCGAGCAATGTCGTTTGCGATAGGCCCAGAAACTGCTTTTACGTCTCTGATGAGCTTTGTAGCACGAACTATCCCCTCCTTCACAGCGGTCCTCGATTCGTCTACAAGGCTTCGCATATGGAGGCGATAATCATCGACCTTGTCGAAGCGCTTGTCGTAGTGGTCCCGCTTCTCAGCGGCGGATGGAAGGACGTCATGTTGCGTATAGAGACCGCACATCGCTCGTATCACGCGCTGAAATCCTCTCTGCAGTCGGGTTTTTAGTTGTATCCAGATGAGAGTGAGTAAAAGACGTACCTGTGTCGGCTTTGCCTCTTTGGGAACCTCTTTTGGGTGAATACCGAATTGATTCCGTACATGCTTCTTGGGAGGAGCCTTAGCATCTACATCTGCTGTCCCTTTGGTCCCTTGGTCAGCATTGGCAGCAGGGGCAGAGTTGCCAGTCTCGTTGCCCTCTGCAGCTGCACTACCAGATGTGGAGCCCTCCGAGGTAGAGGATTTTCCAGCCGCAGGCTCCTGGCTACCCATTGTCCGTGGCTTCTTGCGCGACGACTTGGGACTGGAGCCCTCCGAGGGACTGCCTTTGCACTTGCCATCAGTCTCCGGCTTGGCCGTAAACCTGACATTGGGCTTTGCTTTTCTCGGAGTGGGCCTGCTTTTCTTCTGGTCCTTGGGCATGAATGCAAGAGTTGAATAGCAAGATTATTGAAAAGTGAGAGATGAAAGACGCGTCTGAAAGAGATATATTTGGAAGCCGATCATTGATGTGTGGCCTCAAGGCAAGTTGCGATAGACGCCAGTGAGCTGTAGGGGATGGATGGATGTGGGGGAGGAATCCTGCTCGTAGACCATGACAGCCATCGAAGCAACGCAGAGCACACACTAGTGCTTGTCAATACATCGATGGCTGTATTGATGGCACGGCAGCAGCGAGCCGATATGTATTTAATGCGTAATATTAGTGAATCAAACTTGCTGGGACTGTACTTGATGCACAGTTGGTGAGTGTCTTGAAATGCTGTTAGCGATGTGAAGAAATGACTGGTCCAGACACTGGCAGATGAGAAGGGAAAGAGAGAGAGTCGCGCAAGTCATGCACGCGGCTGACAGGAAGACACCGTGAGTTCCCGCATTCCGGGCCGCTGTTCCAATAGACGCCATGGAAAGTGCCATGGCAGGTGCCACGGCAAGTGCATGGCAAGTGTCAAACATATGCCGTGAAAGCACTCCCACGGTGCGTGCCCCCCGTGACACACATTCAGATCCCGAGTCTTTCCCTGGGATGAATAATCGGTCATTGCAAAATTTGGGAGAATCGAAACTTGCTCTCTGGAAACATTCACGATCATGTCACTAGGTAAGGATGCCCAGATTTTGTTAGTGGCTCTTGAGAGAGGAACAACATTATCTGGTAATCCTGGGATCATTATTGTTCTCGGTGGTTTTAGCAGCTTGACAAATAATGTGTCTAAGATTGTCTGCCCAGAGGAGCCTTGTGCCGCCTGCCATCCGATAACAATAGCCTCTTGACCCTTTGTGATACAAAGTTCAGTTGCATCATTGTTTCGAATCATAACCGGAAGTCCAATGCATAAGCTCAATTTACCAGGGATTTGTTCGCTTGTGCATGGAGGTGCATTCCAAAGGTCAGATTTTTGTTGAATGGTCAGAGCTCTCCGAGGCGGTACAACTTCCTTGTTACGGTTGGCACGCGATCTTCTATCATTTGAACCAGTGTTCACCGCGAGATTGTCTTCGGAGCAAAAATCAGTCAATACTTGGTCAGTCTCTTCAGCAAATTTTGCACAACCAAGTTCGTTGACTTTGTCCTTTTGAGAGTTCCAGGCAGTTATCAGAGATACGTTCCTAAATCGTGGCTCATCAAAATTGGGATGGTTGGCTCGGCGACTGATCTGGCGGCTCCTCAAAAATTCTACATCTTGGGAGTACATGCTCCATACCTCATATTTGCCAGTGCAGTCCTGAATCGAACATCCTCCGGAGTTTGAGCCGTTTGTCTCATATTTTTCTTCAATATAACGACTGTATTGATCTGCTTCCAGATGAGCTTGCCTATGGCATTCTCTTGCTCGTGAACAGACATTCCAGCAGATATCATAGGCACGACTTCTGTATCTGGACTGAAGAGAGATGCGCTAGCAACAGGTGGCAGTTGAGCAAAATCCCCAGCAAAAAATCATGTTCATACCTCCGAAGGCTTCATCATGTATATTCAGCGCCTTCGCTAGCTTCGCACTAATCTTGTACATGTGGTTGCATGAAAGCATAGAGACCTCGTCTAGAAAGATGTACTCAACTCCTCGGAGCCGTTCTCTAACTTTTTCAAACTGGTGCCTTCACTTCGTTCACCAGAGTCCCTGTCCACAATTCCGAGGACCGAATGATATGTACTACCATTTAAAAGAGCTGCCGCAGTTTTTGCCGACATGAAGTCGGGTGCCGTGTTTTAGGCTTTTAGCCCACCGTTACGCGGAGGTTGGACCCGTTGCGACACCCGTGACGGCCGTTTTTCGATGGCCGTCGGCGAGGGCGAAAAGATGGCTGACGGAACGGGCACGGCACCCGTTCGACCTCGACCCGTGGCGACGGCAACGGGCGGAAGCCCTATCCAGCAGGACATCCAACGCTGGATGTTTTTTTGCTCAACTTGGACGCAGTACTCCTTTTTGGGACCAGTATGCCGCAATCCTTGCTAAAGAACTTTTCCTACATCTACTTATACAAAAGCCTGGCTGAGGAGTGAACCAAAACTAAGTACATGTGGAGCATTCAGTCGCGCGCTATCACAGGCTGTCACGCGTTGCGAGTGCGTTGCGACGGAATACAATTTCTGCGCAAGTGATCGATCGATCAATGGAGGTTGATCACACACGAAAACCGTCTGCACTCATATTTTTTCTCGAGATTTTCTTCATCATTTCTCGTTCTGATTCACAAACCACGTCTAGTGCCATCAACTCACGAAAGCTATGGAAAGTAGTGGAAAGTCGATTCAACCGTGAGGTCCGGAACCCATCAGTATGATCTGGCCGTGATCTGCGTAAATTGACAGATGCCCCTGTGAATATCACAATGCTGGGGATACCATGGGGAATTTTCTGCAGCTCGCCCACTCCGTCAAAGGGAAAATATATGCCTCACAATTCCAACAATTTTGCGTCTACGTACACACAAGTTGAGCCATGGCTGCAAGTCCGGAAGCCGGTAGCTGGATCTGTGCAGAATTATGGAGCTGACCTCAGCTGTCGAAGATCGGCTGAAAGCCGCGAGAGGTTCACTGGATAGACAGTCAATAAATTTGTGACTTGTAAAGCAATTTGAATAGATCTTCAGCATAGCCACTAATTTCAATACTCAGAAAGCCATGGGACAAGTAAATCAACATGCATTCTGATCCACCTTCGAGTTTTAAAAGGGACGATTACATAAGTACTCGTAAAAAGACGAATGAAAAATCATGTTTTTAATAAGAATACAACGAATATCCAATTACAGCGATGAACTAAGCGCAGAAAACCCTGAGGTATGAGAATATACGATTAGCCCGGATGCAGGGCCACGTGCTACTCAGCGCTCTGCAACAGCGCCGGGGGACAACCGTTTCAAGGGGTAGTAGAGGGCGGCTTCTAATGTGATGGAGCGGATACAGATTTCGGCAGCCCTGCCTGGGTCTCCGGCCCCAAAATGGCGTGAGGCGATGTGCAGAAGACATTCCTTTGCATGCCGCTGAGCCTGTTGCCGTCCTCGATATTTACACGTTCATTTCCAGCATAGTATGCGCCTCCAACACCGTTTTTCCGGTCCCCTACATCGCGCAACCCAAGGAACACCAAGACAACCGCTCACCAAAGGAGTGAATTCGCCGTGCTAAGTATAAAACCGCCCCCTATCCCTACACGATCCGGGTGAAGGAAACCTGTTTTTTGTGCCCATATCAGGTATGCGGCACGGAATGGAGTGGTATCGGCGCACCAGAATGACGAAATCCCTGTCTCGAGGATGCTGGATGCTGCCGCAGGCTACCGGCGATCCCGCGGATTACTTGCACTGGCGCGACCGTCATGGTGGTGGTAGAAGGGAAAGGGCGAACATGACACGTGATGTTCAACATCGGATGATCCAAATGAACCGCAAGCTCACGAATTTTCATTAAAATTCAATGACCTGACGAACTTTCACAGAAAATCATCGGAAGTGACGAACTTTCCCTAAATGCGATCAAAGTGACGAGGTTTCTTGAAAATAAGCGAAGTAACGAAGTGACGAAGAAGGCTACTACCCCGAGTTTTGCCATGCGCCAGAAATGGCCTTCAAGCCCTTCATCTGTTTCATCACAAAGCACTGTCTACCACATCAATGAAATCACCATGGACGAGACTACTCTGGATCTTATCATCGCCTATGAACGCATCCACGAGCCCCAGAATGATCTTCGGGCCTTGGATTCCCAGGTCGCACGCATCGCCGAACTCGAACACGACTTGCAAGAGGCATATTTACAGGTTGATCGACTTCAAGGGATCGTCAACGGCTATGAGATCTCTCAGGCTGACCTCCGGCAACGGCTACGTACTCTGGAACGGGGAAACACTGAGTCGAATGCCGCTCAAGGTGCGTTCCTGTTCTTTTCTGCAGCTTCATTTGCTTAACGATTTTCTCTAGTTGCATCACCGCCGTCAACTCCTTCCAGACTCCGTACAGGCACCACGGGCGCCACACGCTCTGTGACGCCTCGTACTCCATGCATCCGTTCCACCCCGCCTCCGTACGTATCTGTCTCCACCCCAACCCGATTACAGGCACCGACGGAAGCTCGGATGGATCTTGGTGCGGCCACGCATCAATTCCTCGCCGATCATGGGCTCGAGGTCCACACAGATGCCATTCGTCTCATCTGTCGCCTCTTTAGCCCGGTCAAATGGTCTGCAGAGGTCGCAGCTTTGGAGTGCTTCCCTGTAGACGCTAAGCCTGCCTTCCTCATCGCACTCGAGGAGGATACACCGTTCTGAATTTCCGTGCCTCGCTCTAATCCTCGCTTACGATTTACCATATGATTATCTTTGCATGAATCTCGCCACGAATCTCATGAATATAACTGATGATCTTTTTTCTACCATGTGCTCAGAGACCTGCTGAGCCCTTGTAGGTACGCGATAGATGAATTTTGTGTGCCCTTGCGCAGCTGACGGATTTGCGGGCAGATGGAAGCCGAAGGATTTGCGTGCAGAAAGGAGCTAGGTACGTGTGCTGATTATTTTCACGCTCATGTGCTGCTGAGGAATTGCAGACACGCGTGCAGATACACGCTCAGAGTCAAAAAAGCTAGGAGCTGATGGATTTGCGGCCAGATGGGAGCCGACCGATTTGCGTGCAGATAGTAGCCTCCTAGGTACAGGCACTAATAATTTTTCACGCTCATGTACTGCTGAGGGATTTGCAGATACGCGTTCAAAAATTATCCTGAGCCATGTGCATGCACCTGAGCTGCATCCGAGGTACGCGGTTAGACACTTTTTTTCACTCGCGCCTTCTCCTCGATGTCCTCTCAGAAGCAGGTGCAGAAAGTCATCGCGGCAGTCAGCCAACGTCGTCAACGTCAGCCGCCGAAGACCAGGGCCCCCTTGACTCAGGAAGAACGAAAGGAGAAGAACGAGGCTTCACCACAGAGACAGTCGGAGATTAACGACGCAGTTCGTAAGTCACAGACTGAATCTAATGTGATGATTTTAATTGCTTCGCCTTTACAGAATCCTGGCTCAATGAGACATTTGAACTCGCAGCTCTGCTTGCGGCAAAGTTCGACAAGAAGCAGCGCTACTTCCTCGATCAGTTCTTTCAAGGAGGCACGCGTATGGTGCACCAGCAAATGGAGACTAACCTGTACAACGCTTTCAAGAGTGAGAAGGCCGCAGAGTTGCGTGCAGGTATATGTTTCGTTCTTCGAAAACACCCCGCCTTTCTTTTATTAACTGGCTTTGATTTAAAGAGGGAAATCCGTTAAACGCGGGCTAGATACACATCCAATTTCACGAAGAGTATGAGCAACTTGACGAAGCGGAGAAGAAGGCTCTGGTGGAACGCCACGAGAAAAATCGCGAGACTCAGCCGGTGTGCCGGTTCACTCCGCGTGCCCGAATGCAGGACTTTGCAAATACTGAGGTATTTCATTCAAATCGACAGTCACGCGTCACGGACCCCTCTGTCGATGTCGAATATTGGTCGATGTCACGCGTCACGAAGGCGTTTGTCGAACCTCTAGACCGTCACGAGTATCCTCTCTCCCCCCCCCCCCCCCCCAGGAGCGCCAAAAAAAATCAAAATTTCCGTGGAATTGTCGAAATTCTTGGGGGTGTCACGCAAAAATCCGGCCGCTGTCGAAATGTCGAATAGGTAAATCCGGTCACGCGTCACCCCCCCTGTCGATTTGAATGAAATAGTTCAGTACGGTTCATAATATGGAAATGCTGGTGTGCCTTTACTAGGGCTGGAAGATTATGATTAAATATGGTCCCAACCCGTGATGTAATATAATCATAACATAATTGCAACTAATCATATTTAATCGTTATATAATTGATTATGTTCGATTATTCTCCCACCAGTCAGAACTGAATTGATGGGGCTCCAGACTAGTCTCTCGTAGACAGACGCTCTATACGAACGCTCGTACCTCGCTGTATAGAGTCTGTGAATTACCACGGGCCTTTGTATGCAGTGCTTTGTTATTACGTGATCTTATGTCAGCTCGCTTAGGCCTGTCTGCTGCCAAGTCGCGCGCTCTCCTTCCTCGACGCGTTTTCTTCCTCTCCACACAGCTCTGCGACCGTATGCCTCGTGTTTTCGATGGCAGGACTCTCTCGGACGAGATACCGCGAATAAGATTGCGAAAAAGGTGGTGCCGAAATGGAAAAATGGGCTTCGACCGGTGCAAGAAGACCTCGTCTGCGCCATGCTAGATGGAGAGGATGTACTGTGCTGTACCGCGACCGGGGATGGAAAATCTGGCGCGTTTTCTATCCCCATTCTGGTCCTGAACGAATACAACAGTAACCCTCATCTCTATCCTGTGGGGCTTAGGGTCCGGTGACAGTTAGCTTTGGGAGAAAATAATTAATTGTCAGGCTGACAGTCAGCCTGACTGTCAGTTCTGACAGTTGACAGTTCTGACAATTGCGAGCCCAGCGTACAGGACCGCTACGCAAAGTTACTACTACACAAAGTTACCGGACTTGCTCACTGTGTGATGGCTCCTCTCCCACGCCAGGAGCAGAGACGACGGTATTCGAGGGAACAGATTCTGTGATGACAGTGGGAGAGTGTCAGAGTCTGAGTCAGTTTCACTGTTGCTGTAGGAATGGTCGGCAGCTTTGTGTTCCACCTTCTCCAAGAGCTCAGGGTTTAGGTGTCGGAAAGCCACGATTGGATTCCGGCGAGGATGCTGCACTTTCACACCCTGTGATAAATAGTTGAACTTTGGGTTAGGAATGTGAATATTAATCAACGAGCAAAGAAATTTTGGTCTTGAACTGTCAACTGTCAGATTCAACCATGCAAAAATAATTAACTGTCAGTCAGATTCTGACAGTCATCCTGACAGTTACTGACGCCCCACTGGGGCTTCCAACGCGAGTGTTTCCTGTCGGAATTGTTGTGACTCCTACGAAGGGACTGGCATCTAATATTGTGCGTATATCCGTGGAGCATGATGTTTTGATGTTAATGAGCACTCTAGGTACTTGAATTGACTCGAATGAATGTTTCGGCATTTGCGTACTATCGGGAATCATTGGCGCAAGCTCGACACGAAGGGAGAAAACTGGCCGATGAGATCAAGCTTTGTGCTAAATGGCAGGTTGTTTGCGTGGACCCGGAGCACCTCAAGTCTAAAGAGTGGCGCGAGATCGCGGATTCCCCAACCTTTCCCTCGAAACTTCTCTATGTGGCTACCGACGAAGTTCATTTGATAAATAAATGGGGCGTAGATTTTAGGGTGGACTTCAGACTAATCGGGACCTTCGTTCGTGGTCGTCTTCCCCGTTCCGTCTCAGTCGTTGGACTATCGGCGACGCTTGCACCTGGGAAAGACACGGCAGCTGTCTGCCAGAGTCTTGGCTTGTTCGACGGCCGCTTTCACATGATTCGTCGTACCAACGAGCGCCCGAATATTCACCTAGCACTTCAGACTCTCTCACATGGGCTTTCTGGCTACGAATTCCCGGACTTACTGCCGTTCCTGCGCAGTGGACGCAAGACTATTGTCCACTTCCATTCCCTTCCGATGCTTTTCCGCTGCTACGTCTACATCTGGCGCCTCCAACCTCGTTCTGCTGATAAAATGCGACGAACACGGATGTACCACAGCCTCCGCCCTCCGGAATATAACGAAGAAACGATTCGACGCATCGAGGAGGATCCGGAGTGTCGGATTATTCTCGCGACGATCGCCTTTTCAAACGGCATCAACGCTAAATCCTTGCTCGACAGCATCTCCATGGGATTTTCTAGCACGCTTGATATCTGCTGGCAGGAAAAGGGCCGAGTGGGGAGGGAATCAGGTACAAGGGCGCGCGGTATAGTGCTCGTCCAGCAGAGTACATTCAAGATTGCTGCCAAGTTTCTGAAATGTAAGAATCTTATATTCGCGCGCCTTGAATACCACCCTGTATTTCACTTCCAGCTGTCTCGGATAGCATGACCGCTCAGCCGCAGAAACGAAAGGGCACCGGCAAACAGAAGAAGTCTGAAATGGATGTCGCAAAAGCCGGATTTCTCATGGAGAAGCATTGTTACATTGCATTCCTAAACAAACACTACCGCAACCCGCCTCTTGAACTCACGAGTCTGGACTGCATCGAAGCGAAGCGAAAACTTCCCTGTACACTCTGCCTTTCTCGCGCCAACAAAACGCTTGATTTTCAGGCGCCGGAAACCACACCAGAATATCCGCACTCACCGCACCTACACCTTCTACTTCCTCCTCTTCCGCCGGCTCAAAAAAATTCAAACTCACCCGCAAGGAGCGCGACACCGCCAAAAAATATCTGGTGGACTTCCGGAACGCGCTGCGACGTAAGGAGCACAACCGCAGGAAGTTCCTCGAACACCCTCAGACCATGTTTCTGCCGTCGTCGATCCAAACCGTTCTCCTGGACACAATGCTCAACATAACTTCGCTTTCTCATTTAAAACGACTCGTACGAGCTTGGCGACATTCCGAGGCACACTCAGCCACGCTTTATGATGTCGTTCTCGAGGTTCAACGTAAAATTCGAGGGGAGCGGGACAAAGCCCGAGCAGCCCGGAATGCCGTTGCACGTCGCAAGAGGGCGGGAAAGCGAAAGGCCGCAGAACTTTCAGAGGATACAGATGAGGAATTCGCTAGCGAAATGGATGACATTGACTCCGATTCAGATCTCCCAGAAAATATCTCCCTTCCTGCTAAGTCCACCCGCACGCAAAAATCAGCTCAATCGAATGCAGCCAATGCATGCACGCGAACGGCGCTTCAAACAGTTACTAACACCAAACGCCCTCGTCGCACCGTAGCACCTTTGTCGAGCGCTGCAAAGACGGCTGAAGAGTACAGGCCGCAGTACAAACCGCGGACACGGAGATAATTGCAGTTAAATTGCTTTATCGGTTTCGTTGCATTGTTTGTATTGTTCTAGCTATTGATTCTATCATGTTATTCCAATACCTCCTCGTTCTCCTCCTCGGACTCTGCCTCTGACTCGGACTCTGGGTCTTCATCCATCTCGTCCTCGTCCCCGCTGTCGTCTTCCTTCTCGTCATCCCCCAGCACCAAAAGTCCGCTGCACGGGTCTAAGGTCATGCTGATGCTCTGAAGACTTGTGAGATGGGCATCACTGACATCCTCTCCGTCGTCTTCTGGCTCGTTCGGGTCGATTTGGGCGAGTGAGTGCATGCTGCTGCTGCAATAGCTGTGAATGCTGCTGGCACTGGGAGCCCTGGAGCCTTCGTCAGCGGAATTACCCTCGGGAAAGCTTGACGCTGGTGAACTAGGGATCGGTGGACTCGAGGTTGGAGTTGGGGTCCTCGGAATGGGTGGATCGGACTCCATGCGAATGTCTTCTGCAGCCACGGTATCCCCTTCTTCAACGCGTCGAATCTCGTTCAGGAAATCACCGAGAACGGTCGACTTCTCCAGGAATGCCGCCAATTTCTCCTCCTCCAAATGCCGCCATCCTCGTGCAAATTGGTTTACCGCTGCGTGACCAAGGCTCCGCCCAGAGCGAAAGAGGTGAACTTCCTCGTCTTTGAATAATTTGAGCAGTAACTTGAGCTTGTCGCGCTGGTGTGGGGAAGTGTGCGTTTGACCACAGAGCTTCAGATCGAACGCGGTCTCGACTTCCTCTTTGATTTGGAGGAAATGGTGAACATTGGGAGAAATGGTTTGGCGGTAGAATGGATCACTGAATTCTCCACCGTGTTTTTTCCGCATTTCTTGCAGCCACAGGTTGTAGTGTTCCTGGTGCTGATCAACAGGCATATAATGACCGAGTTCGCCTTTGATATTAATGAGCCAATTGTTCAATGAAGGAGGAGGATGAGGAATGTTCGACTTATATGCGTCGGCGTTGGGCGGAGGAGCTGGGATGTCGGGGACGGGTAATGGTGCCCAATTGCGGTTGATGCGCATGCCTGGGGGTTTCGGAGGAGGGGGAAGATCGGGTGCCGCCTGGGCTGAAGTACTCTGGGATGAAGTAAGACAAGGAATATTTGACTTGTATGCGTCGGCGTTGGGCGGAGGAGCTGGGATGACCGGGACGGGCCATGGTGCCCAGTTGCGCTTGAGACGCGCGCCTGAGGGTTTCGGAGGAGGTAGATTAGGATCAGAAGACATCTAAGGTCGATTCTACGCGTCAAGAGGCAGCTACGAGGTGGATGGGGTCCAAGGAAAGGCGCAAGACGCGTCGTCGATGCTAGCGAAAAGAAGCGCGCCAGAGCAGCTGACATAAGATTATGTAATAACCGAGCACTACATACTTGGGCCCGCGGTCAGTGTTTGCCTAAGGGCTAAGGCCTTGAGATGATATTAAGGCCTAAGAGCTTAATTAAGGGCTTAGGTTAAGCCTTAAGTTGTGGACCGATTTTCACCTAAGGCCTTAGATATGCTTACGTGTACAATTATGCGACTCAGATTATTTTTTTTTCTTCCCGGTCGCGTCGCATACATACTGTCGTGTTGTTGCGCTCTCCTCACTCTCTTATCAGATTGATGCAAAAATTTGTTCTGAGCATCACAAAGTGGGCTTGATCAAGACTCGTCAAGTTCGACACAATCACAAGGCTGCCAGCACTTTACTTGACGTTCCGCGGTACGCAAACCTTCTCCAGGACCAGGCTGATGAAGACCCAAGCGAGCGTGGGCAGGCACTTTTGTAGTCTCTCCAGACAGACTGATACTCGTAACCTCGTATACTAGTCTGTTAGTTACCGCGTCTGATAAGCGGCGTCCAATCTTATTATGTAATGATGCGAGATACACGACCAAACAACTCATTAATTTTCACGCGTCTCACTCCATCTAACGCGTATTTCGAGCATTTCACGCGGTGAAATGGCGCGGAATATGTTTTCTGTGGATTTAATCACTCCCGAGAGCTTCTATGGCACCCCAAAACCGACCGCACTCGCACGATCCAGTGATGCCATTGATGGGATGCCCATTGCAGCGACGACCGGCGTCGCGCTCCCATTTCAGACCCCACAAGCACCAGGAAAGTCCCTTTGAAACAGTCGAAGTTCATCCAATCTGATGAATCTGCCACAGTTCCCTCACAGTGGAAAACTAGGGCACCAAGAAGTGCATTCCAGCAACCCACTCCCGGTGCCACGAACACTCCTTCTACCCAGCCCAGGCTTCGAGCGAAAAAGCGAACATCTTGGGAGAAGGCAGATGAGCTTCTTGTTAAGATCGGAAAGGAGTTTAATTCGTTCGGACATTTTCTGGAAGTGATCTTCTATAATCGCATTGCTGGTGTTCCCGATCCACGCACGACTCGCCATGTCCGAGCAGTAGCTGCTTTTCTGGGCGGCGAGTCTAACGTAACAATGGCCACTATCATTAACTTGATCTACAATCACCGACAGAGCCGTCCTTCCAAAGACGCGCTGGATTTCTCACTGGACTTTGCTCCCCCGGATGTGGCTTCCCCCCGGGATATCAATCATGCTCGGCCCGCGATCTCGACCTGGGCACTCCAAACTGTTGTTCCAGAACTTCGTCGCCAGATCTGGGTTCTCACACAGAATGATCCTGCAGATCCTACAGATACAACTCAGCTGCGAGCATCTACCAATGGCCGAGCAAAAAATATACGGCTCGCAACTTGGGATGCATTTGGCCGGGTGAGCATCCCAGTGATTGGGGCAACATACAAGCGACGTGCACCAGCATTGTGGTATGCTACAGAAGGCATGGGAGCTCCGACCATAAATGGAGTCACTGTGCTGAGAAAGAGGCGACCTCACAATGCGGTATTTTTTATTATTATTGTCGCCGATTTCCCCTACTTGACAAAAGTTCAGGTTCAGGTTGGTGTAATCAGCTGCCTTGCACTTTCTCGGAATCGATATGCAAGTGGCTACCTTGCTCTTCCCCTCGCTGTATGGCAGTTTGCGTGCAAAACCCATGTTGACGAGAAACGGATATTCAGCCGATTCGGCTTTACTGTTCACGACACCACTGCCCGCGCTTGCCTTGACTCTCTTACGGTCTCAAGTTTGGCGAAATTGAGGGATTCTGTCGCCGAAGGAATTGCAAATGGTACAATGTACTGGCAGCTCGTGCTTGACAATGTCCAGCAATATTGCCGGCAACGCGATCATCGGTTGGGACGCCAGGACGTACTCAAAGTTGGCACCGCCGCCACTGCAATTCTCTTGGAGGATTGTGCTCCTGGCGCTTTCAACCTACAGGATCACCTCGATCGTGTCATGAAGCAGGAGCGCCGTGACATGGACATCGACTCTCTATATGAGTCCATCGATTGGGTATACATTCACGAGCTGACAGCACTTGTTTGGGTCCGTATCCTCGTCCATTTTATCCCCCAACTCGCCCATCTTCGCAAGGAACTCGCTGCGTTGTTTACTTCCGCAGCCATGACGAAACATCGCCTGCCGAAGGGTCGGATAACGGTGATGCAACCGGTTGGAACCAATGGCGAACACTCAACAGAGACACAAGGGATGTTCCGAGCTTTACTGGACTTTTTCGGGCAGCTGGGCTTGGATGAGAAAGCATTCGAAAATTTGATTTTCATGCCCCGCGGCGACGGAGCTTCCATTGCAGCAATTTGGCGGATTAAAAAATACTTATCCGCTCATCCAGGAAATTACAAGGCCTTTCGCAACGTCGTTCCTCCTGGCCCTGAAATTTTTCACACCCGATGGACGAACCTGAATTCCCTCTCTACCAATTTTTATGGGCCGGCCTCTTCAGCAGATCCATCTGCATTGTCAAAAAGTGCAACGGCGGCCGGGGCGAAGCGGCCTTCAAACCTGAAGAAAGTCGATTTCTTTCCGACGTCCCGCAGCATGACACTTTTTTTTGAAGCTCGGGTTCTCGACTGTTGGCGGTAAGGAACTGCCTACAAGCATCTGCTCGAGCTCTAATTCATTTCGTTAGGATTTGGTTTGAGGCGGACGATATAATTCAATACTTCGAACAGCCATCAACCATGCACAACCCACCAGATATACACACACTCTGGACGGCGGCCCGTGTATTGGTCAAACGATATGCATCCGACCTAGCATTTGACCAGGCCTTGAAAAAAGACTTTGCAGATTCTCCTCCCGTCAATATGAAGGTGCCATTGGGAACGCCGTGGGTCGCTTCTGCCGAGAGTTCGCGCATACAACCCGAGGATGGCGACGGCGAACGAGAAGAGGAGGAGACCGATCCGACGATTCTGGATGAACCAGGTGAGGAGGAGGAAATCCTTTCCGAATCCGAAGACGGCGGTAAAAAGAAGAAAAAGAAAGGTCTGTCCGTGCACGTCGAGGCAGATGATTTTATGGGTGACCGTGTCCTGGCCAACGAAATCCTCTTTCTTCGTGACATGGGCTGGTGGGTTATTGCCGCAGATGCGGTCCCCGATGGTGAAATTGGGCGGGTATGGGAAATAATGAAGGTGGGTATTCAATATTCTTCGTTCATGTCCTGACGAATGTTTGTCCGAGCCTAGATATGGATCCTGTGCTTTACAGGTTCTGGAAACCACAACTATGCCAGTTATCTCCTTGAGACATACTGTCTCCATCGATACGAAGCCTCGGCGGATTTCTCAGATGCGATGCTCAACAACTGGCTTGTTAGTCTGCGCGGGCACAAGTATATTGAATGCGACTGGGCCCAGGAAGACTTCAACAAGTGGCTCGAAGAAATGGTGGAACACAAAGGGGGTGATTTTGACGACCATTTTTACAGGCATACATTGGCTCCGAACGTCATGCATTTCCTTCGAATGAAGGAGAAGATGGAGACCGCGTTCGAACTGAAGCCTCGTGGAAAGACTCACGGAGCCCCGCACTTGCGCAACGAGTTTCAACAGCTGCTGCGAATGCATAAGGAGGATCAATTGCACCTCTTTCGACCCGGTAGGACGATGGGCCATGCGGCTCTTAACTTCTACCAGCGCGGCTATGAGAAACTCGACGATACTCGACTCGCGAAATTCATCCACGACAGCACAGCCTATTCAGATATCGTCAAAGATGTGCTTGATGGAAAAGAGTACTATTACTGGGACGAAGAACAGCAAAGGAAATTCGATATTTGGCAGCAAGAAGGGGGCGGGGATTCAGATTCGGAACTCGAAAGCGAGACAGAATCCATGGCCGGGGATGGCTCGGGAGATATTGGCCTGCACGGCATGGATTACTCCGACAACGAGTCCGAGGAGTCTGATGACGACTTGGGTTTCGGAAGGGAGGAGCCCGAAGAAAATTGCGAGGGAGATGAGGAGAACGAGAACCTTTCGGAGATGGAAGAGGAGGATATAGACAAGTATATACCTCCACCCGTGGATGATCTAGACATTGAGGAGTAAGGTATTATTTATTTAATGGCTGTAATAATTAATTTTCGGCATTACTACGACGAATTCGAGGCCTGTACTTCGGTCCATAGGATTCCAAGGTATCACCAACGCTCTTCAGAGGCTCACGGGTTGCACGAACACGTTTTGAGGGCCGCGGAATATTAGTAGCATCCGACAGGGCCTGCCGTTTCCGTGTCAACAATTCCGGAGGAAGACTTACTAGCTCTTCCGTGCTGTCATCCACATCTTCGTCTTCACTCCCGGGATCCTCATCCATGTCGACTTCATCTTCTGACATCACATCCTTCCCCGCCGCAGCGCGACGCTTCTGTCGGGCTTTCTGATTCCTCTCCAACCGCGCAGCTTCAAACACCTGCAAATTCGATCTGAAGAGACAAAATGAGCGCAAAAAGCGCTTCGCCATGTCGTTCGTGATGTTTCCATCGCGGTATCTTCGTAACAAGAACCTCCCGAGTCCAGATATCAAAAGAGTGTCGAGGAGGGAAGCGATGACGGAGTTGGAGAGGTAAGAGGATGGTGGTGTGCACCCGTAGACATCATAATCCCGCTCCAGTTTCTGGACTTTCACCCTGAATTTGCGGAGCTCTGCATCGGCTGCAGAGCGCATTTTGCGAGTTAGTTTGTTGGTTTTTGGACGATAAGGTGCTGCCGTCACTGGTTTCGGCTGCGGCGCGGAAAATGGACGAAGACGTTCTGGACCAGATGGAAGTGGCGACGGCTCGAAGACCAGTGTTCCGGAGAAGCGGGGAAGGCAGTTGGAGCAGGGGAGGTGTCGAGGAAGGGCTATGCAATCGAGATTTGAGCCCGGGGTACTGTTGCCGAATAATTTGTTCAGAAATGCGATTAAGCAACCCTTGGTGGTGAGCATCATCGCCTTCTCATTGTTCATCGTCGTTAGGCTTTTGCTAGTCTTTGCTGGAGCGCGGGAGCCCGAGCCGCCTTCGTTGAAAATGAGTGACCATCCCAAAAAATAATAAAAGATAAAACACAACTCACCGCTGTCCAGATATTTTTGCGCCGAAACATACGCCGATGGTTGAACTAAGACGACTGCCCGGCCCGTTGTTGATGGATCCCGACCGACACGACCACCTTGCTGCATCGTTTGGGAAACGGTCTTGGGCAACCCGACCGAAATACTATCCAGTAACGTTTTCAGATTGAAACCCTGCCCAAATGCGACCGTGGCGACAATTATCTGGCACATAGGGTCATCGCGCATCAGGGCCACCGTCTTCTCGTTCTCGTCAGGCCAGCACATCGCGTGGTAGAGTCGAACTCGCGTAAGCCGCCGCGGACCGGGTGGGAGGAGACGGAGGAGATAAATGTACACCCGCCAACAAAGCTCGATTGTCGCACAGTAAATAATCATCTTGCGGTTGCTGAGAAGATACTCCATTAGGTCAGGGAATTCATCCCCACCCAACGTGTGTGTGAGAGGGCGCAGTATAAACTGCACATTTGGACGCTCATTTGAGCGCCGATACAGGTGGAACATTCCTCGCTGAAAGCCGAGGGTTTTGCAGACGGTGTTGGTAGGTGACCCAAGCAGAAGTGTCGCGGTTAGAGCAGAGACTGAGATATTTGGAGGAAGACGACCACGAATAAAAGTGCCTATATGTCGGAATTGCGGCCGAAACTCGCCCCCCCACTCGTCAATGAGATGGGCCTCGTCCACGGACACGAAGGCTATGTTCTCCCGAAATAGTTGACAGTCTGTGATGCCTTCCCACTGCTTGTCCATAAGATGTTCTGGATCAATGCAGATAATGGGCCAGCGACAGTCTGCAATCTCCGAGGTAACATTACGGCCAGCTTTCCGAGCATCAGCGAGCACGTCACTGGTGCAAGCGAGGGCTGGAACTTGAAGTCCTGCGAGCTCGAACACCTAAATACGCGTCATTGTCAATCAGAGACGCGTACGGATAGATTATAATCACGCACTATATTTGTAGAAAGGCCCTTTGTGGGTGCAATCACCAGTGCGACAGGCTTCTTGTGGTTCGCAAACCCCGGATATGCGGTTGGATTTCGCGCGACCTCCAGAAGCACGATCATTGGGACAGCAAAGAGGGCCGACTTCCCATCACCTGTCGCAGCGACACAGAGGACGTCCTCGCCGTCGAGAATCCACGCGACGATAGTGATCTGCCAGTCATGAAGGCCGGCTGTCCATTGAGGAATCTTTTCGGCAACAATTCGTCGAATTATGGCGCGGCCGGCATCCGTCTGCCATTTGCGGCCTCTTGAGGGTGCCATTAGAGGCGGTGATGGATAAACGCGTTGACCAAGTTGACGCGTATTGACGCGCTTGCACGTGGATTGATCACCTCCACGGTCCGATTTCCGAAATTGCGCGACGACCACCATCATAATTTTTTGGCCCATCTTTTTTCCATAACTACCCTCATACCACTCCCAATACCATCGGTGAGTACCACCCTCAGTCTTTTGAACAATACTCAGGTCTTTCATTAGGAAAAGCCCAGAAAATGGAGACGTTCGAAATCGTATGGGACAATATCAATCCAAAGATGTGGCCGAAATTGAAATGTACGGGCGGCACACCAGCAAAATTCGAGATTCTTAGCGTCGAGCAAGACGAAATGCCACAATTGTGGTGTGGGGACGCAGTAGAAGTGTTGGTCATCGAGACTCGGTGTGAAAATAGTGGTTTGAAGAAGATTGTGCGTGCAAAGCTTTAATATAATGTCATGACACGTAATTACACTCGAAAACGCGTCGATTTGCGTCCCATATCCGATATCGAGTACACTAATTAACATGGCTGGTGTTTTGATGGTTGTACGTGATTTCCCAAAATGGATGCTTATATAATAAGCCTGGACGCCTATCATGGTGGCGCGGTAACCACAAGACTAGCACTTTTGCAGTTGGCAGAGGGTTGGCACACCGAGATGGCGCGCTGAATTGCAGATGTGCAGGAAGCCGAGGCAGAGGAGGATGAGGAAAACAACGAGAAGGATAATCCTGTTGTTCACATCCCACCGAGTCTCAACCAGCTTTGCGTCCCTCACAAGTGGCAGCCCATTTCTCTCGACTGCCTGTTTGCAAAGACAGCCAAAGAGTCCCTCTGTGCTAGGCGTGGTGAGCGAATGGTGCAGTGTGTGCAGGAAGAGGAGCAGATGTATATGCAGGTTATGGCAGAGTTGGATGGCAGACAACACCCCTGATGATGGAGAAGTTGAGATCGATGATTCGGAGGTATACGGAAAGTAATTGCGACAGTTTTTGGCGTTCTAAGTATCTGAGAATGTATTTCCTTTTTGGGAACTAAGGCCTTCGGTGAGGCCTTATCTTAACGCCTGAACCTTAAGCTAAGCCTTAGCTTGCCAGCAAGCCGATTTTTAAGGCCTTACGGCAAACACTGCCCGCGGTAAACACTAGACTAGCTCCAGACATGCCCAAGTACTTGGATAAGACTTATAATAACTTCCTCGCAGCATTCATATACCCCAAGAGTTACGTTTGCACCCATTTCAACATTTTCTGTTGCACCAACCAAATCATGTGACTGCCCAATCCAACTGCGATTGTCAACCTTTGGCCAAAATAGAGGAAATATTGGCTTTGACAGTGTTCCTAACCAATAAAATGTGATGTACACACCCTCTACCATGACTAGAGACTGGTAAAAGGTGCTTCTGGCAACATTCTTCTGTAATTGATTGTAATGGAATGTAACCAAATTGCCTTAAAATACTTAAGAATATGGCCTGAGCGTATTTAATCATAATTTTAAGATTATAATACATTATAATTGAATATAATCATAATCTTAGCCAGCCTTAGTCTTTACAGTAAAATCGAGATCATCTGCCCACTCCCTCTACAGCTCTCTGGCCTCGCACTGCGTGTCAGTGTTGAGGGCTTCTTTGTCGTTGCCCGCAACAATACCGACTTCAATTGCGACCTTTACTGGTATTTTACGTCAGTGGAACTCCGGCAGTACATGCCGCTGGCCGTTCGCAAGCGCTGGGACACAGCGGACGTTGGGGTGAGGCTCGAGGCCTTTGTGGTGGCTGGGTGTGATACGATGAGTGAGTCGGCTCCTTCGTGTATCCAGCCGGCGCTTAATTTCATTGAATAGATCTCTTGCGAACGGCGCCACAGAAGGCTGCGCACGCAAAGGGCGAGATACAGGACAAGATTGGGGAGATGCTTGGTGCATCTCCGAATTTTCCCTTTCCGCGTGCCTTTACTGACTCTTCACAGTCGAAATCACAGGTGACCCAAAGGCAAAAATGGCGTATGTGCATTACGAGGAGGACGTCGTGCACAAGTATGGGGTGGAGATGGTAGGATGGACGCCAGACAAATGGTGTAACCCAGCGACCTTACCACATCCCTCCCCGTCCTCCGCACCTTGCTCAACGCTATCAAGAGTGGGACTTGCAAGTTTGTCCGCCTTACGCCAATCAAGCTGAAGGCACGCAAGGTGCAGTACGAGGCCGATATTGCCGAGGGTAAGATCACGGGCAAGCAACACAACCCTCGGTCTGACATTGGGCGCAAGCGCAAACGGGTTGACGAGGAGGAGGAAGAGGGCGACGATGAGCTCGAAGATCAGGCGCCCCTCCCGCTGGCGACGTGATTGTCGAGGAGCCGAACGACGACGCACCGTCCCCCCGCGCAAGCGCAAGAAAACCACTACCGCCAATTCCAAGGCTGGCAAGAGGCCTGCTGCGAAGGAGCCATCGAACGCTAGGCCTAAGCCGCGACCGAGGAGGGGGGCTCCTTGATCCGCTACCGTCGGTCCGTCACTATCTCCAAATTTCCCACGGTGGTTAATGCCGACGGCGGGATAAAGCGAGGCTGGACGGCGGCTGGTCGATCAAGGAGTGGGTATACAACCAGGGCTCTACAGCCCAAGGGTGACCTCCACACCCGCGTAGCCTAAGAGCTACACCGCACGATGCGAAGGGAGCCTACGTGCCCGCTAAATATCCCAGCCTTGAGTACCGGTAGGCTACACATGGAAATTCCGGTTATTCTAGATTCAAACCCCAATCTTTTATTCCACAAACCCTTCTTGCGAAATGGCCTCTCATCCAACTTCCCCACCTCTACTGAGGAGAACGACACCGTTGCTTGTACCACTGGAGCTCTCGAGACTACGCCGACACCGCCGACACACAGTCAAGCTTGACAGAACTAGTCACATATGGAACCGATCGCCCGACATGTCAAGCTTTGCCCGGCGCCGATCCATCAGACTGTCCCTGATGCAGCGTGTTTCTACACCCTTACTACATCCTCGACCACCTCCCAACAGCCAGGGCCTTCAAAACATGCTACTCATGGCCCTTCAATGCATGCTATCCATACCTGCTGCCCGCCTCAGCCGCCCCTTCAACGGGTCTATGACTGACTCCACGGCCCGCTCTCCGTCATCGCACGACGCATGAGTCCTAAGGCGACTCGTCATACGCTACAGGATGACTCTAAAGATCATGACTCCAATCCAATATGTCTCAAATCCCGATACATACAGAACAATAATCTGGTCCAGTTTAAAGGCATCGTCCGTGCGTACTCTATGTCTGTTACCCACACCCTCTGCCTTCTCCCATGGACCTAAACCTTCCTGACGACCACGCCAATGGCAACAACGCCCCCATCATTCACCCCCGCGATCTCAAGGACTACCTTGTCGGCCCAAAAACCAATATTCTTCCGGCACACGGGTGGACGAGTGCCTCGGTACTCTTCAATCACCTTGAGGAGAACCTGAACAAAGTCATGGCCAAGCCCAGTACGCCACATCTATACTCACATCACCCGATCTCTCACGATAACCACAAGTGTCTTCGGTGGCTGTAGTTATTATAGCCCGCGACCATCCTGCCGACCGCGCCATGGGCGCCGATGCCATCGCGGACGCCATCGTCAACGTCGGCCTAGCCACTAAAGACGACTTCACGGTCATCCCCCCAACACCCAAGGAAGGGGATCCGGACGCGCCTATCCTCCCCTACACCAACCTCGTGCTGTGCAACTCGTCACAGCTGACAGAGACGATTGCCGCCGACCCGACCAAGGTCAACTACCTACATGATCCTCACGCACACATGTCTAATCCCACCCAGGCAATTATTCACACTAGGCGCAAAGACGAAACCGACGGGTTCACTTTCTACATCTTCCCACCGTTCCCGGAACATAGCTGGTATATCGGTGGGTCCTTCGTGCAATCATGTTAAGTTTGTCTGCAACAAATTTGAACTAGGGCCTTTTGTCGGACTCTCTGACCGCCTCACCCGCGCAGAATTCATTTCCGCGCTCTTCAACAAGCTGGTCAGCGATCGCGACGTTATCAACATCATTCAGGAACACTACGACCGTGTTCCAGAGGCGCCTGACATCACATTCGCGGTCCGCGTTCTGCTCGAATATGCCAAGGTCAAGGCATGCCAAGTCTGGATGCCCACCCGACGCGGTGCAAACTCACAGCGTCAAAACGCCGTTCACCTCTACATGCCTCCCCTGTCCCTTCAGGACGACGCAATCAAGACATGGAAGGATCACCTCACCTCCCCTTCCTTCACTTTCGTCATCGACTGCCGCGGCCGTGCAACCCCCTTCAAACCCGAAGCGGCGCGCACGGGTAGAGCTCGCCCGATGGAATGCACGGAGTGCCTTGGCCTTGATCACTATAAGGATGAGTGCCCTATTGTGACCTCTCCAGACTTCCGCGCTGTTCACCTCAACCAGGCTGAGCTTGACTCCGTCACCGTCGGAACTACGCTCCGGACCATCCGTGATCGTGAGGTCATTGACTCGGATGGGTTCAGCCTTGTCGCCCATCGCGCCACTCGACCCCGCTTTGCCTCAGCTGGGCAGAACAGGCGCGCAGCGGCAGGACGTTTGCGCCGCCAGGGAGGTTTTTAGCTGCAGAAGAAGTTGGCCCACAAGTAAAGTGTACAATGCGAGAAGTCATTACCTAAATGTACGATACTAAGAAGCTGCGACCGAATAAATGTACAGTATATGAACCTTCAATAACGCCCTGCGTTCTCGGCTGTAAAATGACCCACCTCTGTTTCCGCCATCAATGACTCCAGCTGGAAAACCAAGGCACCCGAATCTGAGACACATATCCTCGTCCCAGGTACCCCGCACAAACTGATTCGATTCATTGGGCTGATACACATCGGGGCCGAAACTCTTAAGCTTGGCGACGCCGCGTCCAATGAAAATCCCGCCAGAAATCTTCTCGTCTTCCTCCATGACGCGACTCAAAATTATTCTGAAACATCCTACGACAACAAGAGGCCAATCCACCTTTAAAGCTACAGCCTATAAGAAGATGGCCCCAGAAAATGTCTGACCACACCAATCTCCTCCCCCCTGTTGTGCAGGCAATTACTGGCCTCACCAACAACTCTCTTGACCCCGAGGTCGCTGGAAACGACACCGACACCGCCTCCACTGTCGAGCAGGCAATGACTGGCCTCGCCAATATCTCTCTTGATCCCGATGCTTCCGGGAATGACACTGACAGCACCGGGAGCCTTCCCGACCTCGTCCCGGCCAGCGACTCTGACAAACATGCTGATCAAATTTCCATAGCGCCCTGTTGGAAACAACTTCCGTCGGGGTGGTGCTCCTTACCAGGTGTACGGCGGCCGCGCTCTAAACGGCGAGATGATCTATGACCTCATCGTGCGCCTCCAACGCCTCGAGCGCGCCCTCCACGGTCTCGCCGACAACGCCGAGCAACACTGGCTCCCCCGCCACTTCTGAGCAGCTGCTCTTGCACAACCCAAGTTCTATTCCCTCTGTCTATCGCCCACTGGTACGCACCTTAACCTACAAAACCCAAAAAATAGTTGGTGTATGATACGAGAAGTCTGCTCATAGCGTACCGAGCAAGTGTAATACTATATGATTTGTGATTGACTCGAGACTCCTGTGAATATTCTGCTGAAATTGCGCCCCAAAACGACTGGGAAGCGTCAATATACATCATTTCCCTTTAATCCAAGCTTGTAAACATGGACGGCCGTCTTTAAACGCAATAAAAAATGATTATACATCCAAATTATGATATGAATACTCCGATTATTGAGATTCTGCCAACGGGCAGGTGAAGAGTTGTACTATTTTACTTCACCACAACAATACAACTTAAGATTCCCAACGAAGACGGCGATCTCTTGGCGCACCCCCCTGTATCTTGCTCAACGTGCCTTTCAGGACGCCTGTGCAGACTACCCTTATGGCCCCACGGGAAACCACCTCCACCACGGGAGCTTCCACTACCAAACCCACGCCGCTCGGGCTTTCAACCTTGAGATGTTTCACGACCTGGTCGCGCGCCTCCAACACATTAAACGTGCTGGATACGCCCTCGAGCAGCACTGGCTTCTGCGCCACTTTTAAACCTTACATATGATTCGAACAAATGAATACTCCCTTCTTGAGTTACAACGCTCTAATTCCAACAACTCTAAATAATTTCTTCATAGACGGTGGTCTTTAAGCGCAAAAAATTCTTCATGACAGTACAACCAATCTATTACCAGAGTAGCAACGAAGACCCTCCTGGTTCACGGGAGGGTTCCGGGGATCTGGTGCATCCCTCTCGCGTGTGCCTGCCGGCTGCGAGTTCACAAGGTGAAATCAGCAGGAGTTGGGGTGAAAAGGGGCCTAGCCCCAACTACCAAGAGCAGCAACCCTGTGCTGTTTTCAATGTATTATCCTCCAAAAGTCCGCCTGCACTGGTCGCAGCGACTATGGAGGTGGGAAATTTGGAGGATCCGACACGGAATTATATTGTGAATGGCACAAAAAGAAAACTAGACTGGCTCACAGACGATGTGGCAGTTGAAAAAAACCCCTCGTCCAATGGGTTCGATTGTCGCTGACCCTGCGAGCGAACAGTCTGTTTTTTTAACTAGTAGGGCTGAATCCCCTATAGGTCAGCCTCACCCTGACCTCTCTCATACACTTGAAGACCAACCAGATGGCTGGGAGGCTACCAACACCGAGATTAGAAAGCGTAATATTCTTCTGAACATGCCGATCACAGCGAAATCAATTCGCTCGTCCCTGAATATAGGATCCCTAAATATCGCGGGCCGGGATACTGCCTCCTCCATAAACCGAAGCAACCACAAGTTCAAATTCCTGAAACGCACGGTCGATGAAGAAAGTCTGGGTATCTTGGCTATGCAAGAAACTCACCTGGATGATGCTGGAGCTGCTCAGTTCCACGACGTCTATCACAGCTGGTTCCGGACCATTCACTCAGCACATCCCCTAGCTCCCACATCCACAGCCGGTGTAGCGTTCCTCCTTAACAGGAAATTCATAGATGTTGAACATGTTCAAGTCTTTGAACTAGTCCCTGGTCGAGCTTTGATGATCACCATTCCTTGGCATAAAGGCCAAATGCTCACAATTCTGAATATCTATGCACCCAACACGCCACAAGGAAGAGAGGCCCTGTGGACCGAATTATGGACCAAATGGAGAGATGACATGCGCTTACCATTCCCCGCCGTTGTCCTTGGCGATTGGAATTTTGTGGAGGACGCAAGAGATCGATTGTTGGGTAGAATTACTGCCGTCCCTGCTAGTTTCAACCGGCTCAAATCCCTCTTACAAATTGAGGATGGATGGAGAAATACCTTTTCTGATGAAAGACAGTACACCTGTGCCCAACGTCGAACCAACCCTACGACCGGATTGGAATCAGTCTCTCGATCGAGACTAGACAGGATCTACGTACACCATAATTACTTCAGCATGTGTCGAGGATGGAAAATAGATCAAACTCCAGTGAAGACCGACCACTCCCTCGTTGCAATGCAGATGGTCTCTAGAGCAGATGTAAAACCGGGAAAGGGACGTTTCAGTCTCCCACTTTACCTGCTCAAAACCCGAAAGTTCACAAAAGAGAGCCAGCGTCTCGCAAAAAACCTGAAAACCGAAGCCGAACAGCTGAGCCACGCACCGCGCAGAGACGATCACAATTTACAAACCTTATGGGCCCAATTTAAACGTGACATAATTGAACACGCCAAAAAATGCTCACTTTTAGTGGAGACAGAGGATACCAGGAAGCTGCGAACGTGGAAAGCACAATTATACCTAGTAATTCACGACATCCACATGCCTACCGATGATCGTAATCTCACGGCATATATCCTGGAAAAGAAATTTAATGATACGCTCAAAGGACGGGCACAAAAGAAACAAGATCTATCACAAACCCAATATGACGTTGAGGGGGAAACTCTACACAGCCGTTTCTGGACACGCTCTGCAACGGGGTATCATTTTAAAGAAACTATTCACGAATTTGTGAATCCCGACTTGCCGACAGCTACTCCCCAATACGAGTCTCGGCCAAAATTCATGGCCAACATCGCGCGAGATTACCACGACAACGTGCAACACAAAGACAAGCCTGACACCTACGCAAAGCTCCTTGCAACGTCAATGGTACTTGAGCGGTGCGATGCGCACCTGAAGGAAGATCAGCATGACTCGTTAAACCAAAGGTTACTTGCCTCCGAGCTCAAAATTGCCTTGAAAATGTCGAAAAATGGCTCAGCCCCCGGGATAGACGGTCTGCCATATGAATTCTACAAATGGTTAGAAATTGATTTCAGAAATGATCAGGAGAATACCCTAGATATCATGGAGTTTCTCGAAGGCCTCTTTGAAGACATCGAGACCCATGGAATAGCCCCAGGTACTGATTTCAACACTGGTTGGATGTGTCCAATATACAAAAAGGGGGATCGTGCGCAGGTAGCCAACTACCGCCCAATCACATTGCTGAATGTTGATTATAAATTACTGACAAAGGCCCACTCGTTGAGACTCGCCGAGGTGGCCCCCGGAATCATACACTGTGATCAAGCTGGTTTCATGAAAGAACGTAAAATTGGAGACCAAGTAAAGCAACTAAAACACCTACTAAACTATGCAGACGCCACTGAAGAAAACGGAATTGTGGTTGCTCTTGATCAGGAAAAAGCGTACGATAAAGTGGATCACGATTACCTATTGACTGTCCTAGAGCGAATGCGATTCCCGGACAAATTTCGCAACCTGGTGAAAATTCTGTACACTGACACTCGAACTCGAGTGATGATCAATGGTGAAATGAGCAAACCCTTTGTTGTAATCCGAGATGTCCATCAAGGTGACCCGCTGTCCTGCCTTCTTTTTAACCTAGCTATCGAGCCGTTAGCCTGTTTACTGCGGAACTCCGACCTCACCGGAATAAAAGTGCCCGGAACTGACCGCAAATTGCTGGTCTCCCTTTTCGCTGACGACACAACCATATACTTGATAAACACAGACTCGTGGTCAACACTCTGGCAAGTGCTAGATCTGTGGTGTACTGCATCAACCGCAAAATTTAATATGAAGAAGACGACCATTCTACCGTTTGGCTCTGCTGAATACCGAAAGCAGGTTGTCCTGAATCACAAAATGAGCCCAACGTCAATGCTGATCCCTAGAGACCTTACAATTGTACCAGATCAGCGAACCTGCCGTTTTCTTGGAGCGTGGGTCGGAAATGATGTACCATACTTGACGCCGTGGCCTGAAGTGATTGAAACGATCTTCAGGGATCTAACCCGATGGAATGCAAAAAAACCTACTGTGGAAGGACGAAGACACATAATAAACATGATCATTGGCGGTAAAACACAATACCTGACCCGTGTACAGGGCATGCCTAAAGAAATTGAAGAAACTTTGATTAAAATGTGAGATGATTTTCTCTGGGAAGGAAAGAAACCCCGCATAGCTCACGAGACCATGTGCCTTCCGCTAGACCAAGGCGGAAAACAAATTTTGGATATACATTTGAGGAATGAGGCAATTGACCTGTGGAACCTGAAAGAATTTGCGCGAATGGGAGATGACAGACCCAACTGGCCTTTCTTCGCCGAACACACCATTATCGATCGTTGGAATGCGAGCCAGGCCATAGGTAAACACGGATCGGTGTACAACATTTTCCTGCAAAGCAGCTATATCCCCCTCTGGAGAAAGGAGCCGTTAGCGTACGACATCCAGCGCATGATGCACGCGGCCAAGAAATACCACCAAGAGTTCACAGCCCTCTCGATCTCCAGAGACATTCAACTCCAAATGCCCATATGGAACCATATAGCACTTATTCGACCAAAATTTGAGAAAATCCTCAGGAAAGATGCGGTGAAATGCTTACTGCAAAACCACCAGGTACGGAGTGTGGCAGACACCGTACAAATCGCAGGACGTAGAACTACGTTACCGAGGCAACCACACCTCGTAAACCCTTCTGGTATTGGACGCAAAAACTGCGGCTGTCCCCTATGTAGACGAGACCGGGTCGAGTACAACTGCCAGAATCCGGGGGAATGTATTGAGGCTGCCAAGGTATTGTTGGATTGTATACAGCCAAAGTGGAATCCTAGTTTTGCAAACAGTGATCTGTGCGAGGAGCTGGCCCTGTCCGAGGAAGAGAAATTGAGAAAAGACGATGATCGTGACGCCCAAGATGCGGTACTGACTTTTGATCCGGACTTCCGTCTGACAGATTTCTCACGCGGTTTCCGAATCTTTGCTTTTGAGGACCATACAACTCAACTTCCAACCAGACGATACAAATCACCACAACCCAATTCAATCAACCATGATGTTTATCTCCATGCTAAAATTAAACATCCAGGGCCCAGGCCAGGACAATGCGGAGATGGAGGTTATGTTACTGGTCCGAGCGATGGATGATCCGCATGTTGAAATCGAGGACTTGCTACTCCTCTCCTTCCTTGACACGAAAGTGCAGCCATCATTCAACACCGCGATCCTCGGAGGCCTGCTGTATGTTCTACAGGAACTTCCTCAAGATTCTCCACTCACGGTGCATTGCTGCTCAAGCTTCTTAGGCAAGGCGCTCGTTACCAACCGCATAGAAAACAAAAACAACCCATTGGGCCAAAATTACGACCTGGTAAAGTCTGTTATATCCACCTTGCAAGAGAGAACTGGGAGGACCGGCTTTAAGAAGGTCGAAACTAACCCAGCGACACAATTATCTACGCTGACCCCCACTCCAATATCTTTGGATGTACAACCCGACCTCATGTTTACCAGCCCGGGAATCCTGCTACAACAAGGAAGCCAGCGTATGTTCACGAAAATAATCAGATCCTTGAAAGATAAACCCACACGGAAATCGGCAACATACAATCTGGAATGTATCCGCTATTGTATTGATGAGACGTTTGGATACCAACCAACTGATGGCGCCATTTGGACCTCAATCAGGTCTACCAATATCCACAGACTAATGCGAAATTTCCTATGGAAAAGTATGCACAACATCTACCACGTTGGTTCGTTCTGGGATCACATACCTAACCTGGAAATTTTCGGAAATTGCTCAACATGTCAAGCAATAGAGTCACTTGAACACATTATGTTGGAATGCGATGCTCCTGGTCAGCGACAAGTGTGGAAGCTGACGGAGATTCTTTGGAAGTTCAGATATCCCACCTGGCCAAAGCTGAATTGGGGGCTCCTCCTAGATTGCGCACTTGCCAGATTCAAATCCCCTCGAGGTAAAACACTACAGGCCCAGAATCGTTTTTTCACAGTGCTCATTTCAACATCAATGAAACTGATCTGGAGCTTGAGAAATGAAAGAGTGTTTGAGACACATACACCGGGGTCAGAGACTGAGATACACAACCGCTGGGTGTCGCTCATGAATGCCGCCTTGAAACGAGACAAATTGCTCATGAATCAAGCTTGTTTCGGTTCCCTCGCAATTAAGAAGCAACTGGTGCTTGACACCTGGAGTGGCACACTCCTTGATGAAGATTCCCTGCCGGATGACTGGACAAAATCAGAGGGGGTTTTAGTGGGTATATGGCCCATTACTCGAAATAATGGAGTAGGTTAACCTAATGGCCAGAGTCCCACACAAAGGCTTTAAACCTGTGCGTAACGGCATTTCCTCCTGGACACTTTCCCGACTATATTGGTAAATCCCAATTCAACCAGTGGATACGCTCGGAATGCTTTGCAGACTGAGTTGTATTAATTTAAACGCTCCAAAAAAAAAAAAAAAAAAAAAAAAAGCCGCGACCGAGGACCAAGGCGGCTCGCAAGGAGAATGCGCCGCGAGATGACGAGCTCACCCGTCGGGTGATCGAGCGCCTCAAGGCGGGGAACGGGCCGGGTATTCAAGAGCAAACATATTGTTACGAGTAGCGATGAGGAGGACGACGAGCCAGCTACGGCCTCTCCTGTCTTGTCTACGTCCACGAAAATAGTGCTGCCTGTCACCGTAGCTTAATTTATCTGTCTGCATAGCTTGACTTGTGCACTCGCTCTCAATAAACGTTCTCTGCTGAACTTGTGGATACTTTATATTGAGATGAGGGTGCAGTTGTTAAACCTAAGAAAAAACCGCGGCCACGGACAGTGACGGCGAGCAAAGTTCGCTCAGCGGCAGCAGGCACCGCACCGCACCGCAATGTGTGACAGTTGTGATGACAGCAATGCCAACGTGCTTACCATTTTGGGTTGCGCAACACTTTCTTCCCGATTGGGAAGCGCTTCGGGAACGCCCGAGCCGGGTTACTGCCGAGTACGGCTGAGCCGATCTTTTCACAAGTCCCAAGTCATAATTATGGAGGATATTTATCGGCGGGTAAGGCAGGGAACCACTTTGCTTACCCTCAGTTGGCAATCATAGATGGCATCACGCCAACTAACCGGTTGCTATATTGGGGCAGGGCAGGTGGAGGAATGAGCCCATTTTAGTAATGCTATAAACAAATGTAAACACTCAGTCTTTTACATGTAATTTATCGTGTAATTTAATACTTTTGTTGTGCTATGCAGCTGTCAGCATACATTTGGAAGGAATAAAGTGACCGTATGGCTGTAATAGTGTAACATTATTATTTTTTATGCTACTTTAGTAATTTTGCATGGAATTACACAGCTTATTAGATTTTGTAGTATTTATGCACAACCAACCAAATGTTGAGCCAAAACAGCACCAGCCAATGACTTCCAAAAAACACACAGCTTCCAGCATGAGGTAAATTTTACGCCACCTATTTATTCACAAGGAAAATAACGCAGGTCCCAATTCTGGAAATATGCACAGGTCAAAAAATCAGTCAAAAATGACACAGGTAGCAATCTATATAAGAAATGAACGTGGTTTGACTTTGACCACATAACCTGATTGGCTGTCGGACATTGTCTCAGGGTAAACAACTCCAATGACTCACTGTGGCTTCGGGTCCACCGAGATGTTGGAAGTTCCACCCCAATGTCGAAATGTTGAAAAGCCACTCGGCTTTCCAGAGCTCGCAGCCGAACTCCGTGCACGGCATTCACAGCCACATTCCTTCTTCTTCCCACTCGCTCCACGCTCACCACCACGCTCCATCGTTCTCCGCACTGACTATACTGACTTACTAGCATTCGAATATATCTTTTTGACCACGCAACCTCATTGGCTGTCGGACACTTTAAGTGACTCTAATGACTCGCTGTGGCTTCGGGTCCACCGACATGTTGGATGTCCCACCCAAATGCCAAGATGTTGAAAAGCCACTAGGCTTTTGGGAACTTGCAGCCGAACTCCGTGCACGCCATTCACCGCCACTTTCCTTCTTCTGACCACTCACTCCACAGCTCACCGACACGCGCTCCACTGTAATTCACCGACTACACCAACGTATCAGCACTTGAATACATCTCTATGTGCACCCTTCCCACATCCCCAGTAAACTATGTGAACTTCAAATCTAACGTTCATACCAAAGAAGCAGTTCAATCGTACGTTCATCTTGCGTATGGCAGTGGTCGAATACTGATCCTACATAGTGAAAGGCTGCAAATTCCACCGGCTTCACCCCAGCGCCAGATTCTGCGCGAAATTCATGCATCTCAACACAGTAGTCCTCACTGCCAGTGTACTGGGCCATCTCCTGACAAGAACACGCGACCATCACCTCAAGTGACATCGCCAACAACAGAATGATGTACAGATATGAGGTCTTTGTTAAACAGAACGGCATCGGCATGCACGCGAAAAACGCGAGCGATAACCACCACGCACCCTTGAACGCAAACGAACGCCACGACCAGTTGCTGGGGCCCACCCTCTGCGAGACAGCTCGCTCAGCTGAGTCGGTGACAAATGGAACACGATGAAGCAGAGAATCATATGGGTGTGGATTCACTTACGTACCTGTCTTCGACTTTGGTTTCTGTACGAGCTTCCGCTAAATTCTGGGACAGCTTTGTCTCAACGAGCCAATGGCCCTGGACCAGCCGAATTCTGTATTCTTCCCATGCGTCGGTTTTCGCTTTCGATGCCTAAAAGGCTAATCTAATCTTACTCGCAGGCGCTGCCAAATGGCCTTCCAGTACACAGTGCAATACTGATACGCGGGAACAACCACAGCGTAAGTGCTCAAAGTACATTTTTCCGCCGTCTAAACTTTAAAGGCAGGCGAGGATTCACTTGCTCTTTTGGACCATAGTGAATGGGGAATAATTGGGGTTGTACCAGGGAACGGACAATCCGTCCTCTCTTGGCCGGAGTTGAACGTAACGCCGATTGCACGGTCAAGTATTTCATCGTTGATCTCCAGAAGTTAATGTTCGGCTGTCAGGCCCCTTCTGTGCCGACAGCGGAGAGTCTAACCAAAATTAGTGTGTTGGATTTTATTCCCTTCATTCACTCCAGCTAACAACTCTTTCCAGTTGATATTGGCACTCCTATGTGTTTTAAATTCACGAGTTTTTTCGGATCTGACACCAAGTCGGACGAGTTTGCTTCAAAGAAACGCAGGACCGCAGATGGTCGTGCCCTCGAGGAATCGATTGATAAAGGCGAGGGCAGTTCCAGTGGCCGGCGCACAGATGGTAAACATTGATACACTGACGTGAAACCCAAATGTATTCCTGTTCTGAAATGATATGTATAATTATAACTCGAATATTCGAATATCTGACTCCGTGACTTTTAGACTGACTTCGTGATTCTCCGTGGCGTAGCATGGGCACACTGCTAGTTGTAGTGTTGCCGCGACTCGAAAAGTCGAGTCGTGACTTGGTAAAATGACTCCGCTCCGAGTTTGACTCGACTCAACTTAACTTGGCCCATCTCAAGTCACTTGAAGTTGCTCAAGTCGACTCAGGTCAACGAAGTCGGTTCTGTTTCATTGCAATTGTTGAGCCGTGGAAGAGGCAGGGGAAAGACCCGCTTCCGATAGCCCAAGTAGACGATTATCTGTGGTGTTACCAGATTTGGCACACAAGTGTTGATGTTTGCGACATTGCTGGTTCGGGCTTGTAGATAGGTAAAATTGTGAGACAGCGATTGATTCTCAAGTTGAAAAATGTTATTTTGTGTGTGATGGGGTAGCCTGCTACATGCCCCGCAAAAAGATTATGCATACATTCAGGTCAAATTCACATTAGTAAATACAACAGTTGTCAAAGCTCCCGATTAACGTCCACCATATCAATTTTCATTTTCCGTGGGCATCTCAGTATATCCTGCCTCCGCTTCGCAACTATCCGAAATCTCACGCCAAATCTCAGCTTGGGATTCATCGGCAGCCGATGCCAAGATGCGAAGCCAGTCTTCCTCCTCATCTGGAACTGCAGTGGACTGCGGCCTTCTAGTTGCAGTTGAACTTGAGCATCTGGAGGGCTTCCATCAGCAAAGCGTTAGTACGGCTCCGTCGCTTTGTATCAGTCTCTGCTGATGGGGAGAAAACCCACTCTGAAGGCATGGAAGTGGCCTGGATGGGGGCATAATCGGCGAGCAGATGGAAGGTCTTGGGCCCAGTTGTTCTGCCGTGATTCTGAACCAAAAAAAAATGAGTGTATGACAGCTTGGAAATTCAGACACTAACTATCCAATAACCAACCATGTCCATCGACTTCCATGAAGGAAGAGAGCTGTTCATATAGTGGTTCACCTCGTCATCGAGAGACTGGTCGCAGGCTTGATATCTAGCCTTAATTTTGGGATAATCATGGGCAGAAATGTGAGTGAAGTCAAACACACATGAGACTTGAAGTCCTCGGCAGCAATGCTTCTGTACTGGCCAATATTCGGTGCTGATGCCGCATGCGGCATCTAGTGCTTCTTGGACATCCATGCCAATTGTCAAGATGTCATTTATGCACATTCATTGAATCACCATAAGTTTGCGTTAAAAACACAGTCAGAGCAGCGAAAGTATTCCGGAATGAGAGCTTGAGCTCGGAATTGGTTTTGGATATGCAATCAGAAAGCCAAAGTTTATCCAGCAATTGATGAAGATTTGCGACTCAAACCACTAATCAGGATACGCGTGTCTCAAAGAATGGCAGGTATGACTTCCTCGACAGCAGTATTTCTGTCGGTAGCATCATTTGTCTTGGATAATGCTAATGCGGTATGTGGTCATTCTGTTCAGTTTAATCAGTGGTACTCATACACCTTGTTGCCAGCAATACAGTTCTACCAGGTGGAGCACTGGTATTCCCCAAATCAAACCCTTGAAAGAGTGGCTCCGCAAGATGGTTACGAGTTCTTGGGCTCACCGAAATCCTTCATTCTACAAAATGAACAGCATCGTTTCAGCGCTCGATTCCAGCATTGTTAACCACACTTGCGTCATCCAAGGCTTGAACGGCAAATTTGTGTTTGCAAATGGTGGAGATTCTGCTTTCATGAACCTGGAAGTAAGAATTAAATCCACATCTCAATCTAACTCGTTGCTGCAGCATTGAAATAGGGAATGCTTGACTTTCTAACTTGGCATTTGCAGCATGCAAGGCTGCAGTTTTTGCGGCCATGCCGTCTCTGAAGAGGGTTTATGATTGCTTGCATACTCTTGGACCTATAAGCTTGACCTGTGATGGATGGTACTCACCTTCGGATTTTGACGCAGACGAGCTGCCTGATCTCATTGACATTGATATGTAGTCAATATACACAAGCAATTTTGAGAACCACCCCCAAGTATGGCACAGTCTATCTTTCGGCAAGTTCTGTCACATGATAAACCCCATCGTGGGCCAGGACAAGTGACTGTGTTTCATCCTGGCCCACGATGGGCTTACATAACAGGTTTTGCAAGCGGTGAGTCAGATTTATTGTCAATAATGGGTAGGGATAAAATCTGCCACGGAATTCCAGTATTCCATTGTATAGCTACCATAAAATTAATGTAGCTACTGCAAATCTTTAGCACCAAGAGAAAAATCTATAGAATTGAGAACATACATTGTTAGGCTTTGAACGCTTGGGCTGCCTGGAAAATTCAGCTGCTTGTGATTCAATCAGTTTTGTGGATTTAGTTCGAGTACGGTCAGAATGGCGAGTCTCGCGATCCGCCTGCATGGTGCCAATCTCATTGACTCAAACAAAAATGTGTTTCGTTTGTGACACATGTGGGGGATGGGTCAGCAAGGGAGGCAGTGAATATTGCCCTTTCCTATCAGTAAAAATAAAGTCATTAAGCATAATTTTAATTGTGCCACAATGATGCTGGGGTCAAAAACTGTGTCAGTACTCCTCGCATTCTCATCAAATTTCCATCAAAGCTTGAACCGCTCCGATGAAGTCATTGTGAACTGGTGTCATGGTGAAAATCAAAGATGAGAAGTGAATCCAGTTGCAGCTATCTTTCATTTTCTTTGAAATAACAGAAGTGTTCAATAAAGTTGACTGGGAAGAATAATAAAAAGTAATTACTGGTCTACTATGCATGAGGTTCTGTGAAATTGTCCTTGCCACAGCCTCTGGCACTCGCTATGCCCCCCTACTACAATGGAGAACACTATTAAGACCCATTCTCGAGCCTGGAGGATTCTTTTGAACAAGGGGATTGAAGAAAAAATCGGGATCATCTCAGAACAATCCATACAGGCATACCGATGATGAGGCATGAAATTGAATATGCCTGAAATAACCAATTTTTGCGACCTTTCAGTTGGAAACAACTGATAAAACCAGTCAATAGGGCTACACAGAGTACTAGTCTACTCCCAGGACTGAGTGCTAGGCTGCTTAACGCGTTTCAAACACCGGTTTCATCATCACTTTTAACACACTGGTCATAGAATACTCCTGCAAGCTGTACACTGTGTGCAGTGAGTTTGAGGATTTCTGTGGACGCTAGGCCATTATCAAACACATGGGATGTTGGAAGGACTTTAGAAATGGCTACAGAACTCAGGGATATACTATAGGTGACCCTACGAGGTCATTTGATGGTATCTACCTAATTAGGAATCTAGTGGTTGAACCTAGTGATTTCCGGGTAGTTCCGAAGCATGTTCACACCTAGAGCGGACATGGAAGCTGCTGGACAATGCCTAGAACCATATGTAAGAGGTCTAGAAAGACTTGGGCGCACTTGGCCAGGTCTAGATGGCTATGGATACAGGCTGTGCGTGGAAACAATTCAAAAGGCTGTACATTTCCCTTGGGGAAAATGGACTTTTCCTCGGAAATTGCATCGGAGGGTTACTAAGACCGATACATATGACTCATGGGCGCTCTTTTCACAGCCTAACACGGAGTTTTAACCCCAGAAAAGTGTATTTATTCTCACAAACTTTATACCCTTTTAGCACAAGTAAAGTATTTAAACTGGCATGTAAAGTAGATAGCGCCAGTGAATCCCACTCCCCTGTTGGCATATATTAGACCTCTCAGACATTGGCTATTCGTCTGAAGTCTTCCTTGAGCTATACCAGTTTTATAGGACTTAGTCCTTTTGGGTGATTAACTTGGTTAAACTCAGCTCGGCCTTGTGCCAATTTGCCTAAGTCCAACAGTGGGTAGTTTGTGGTAGTAACTAGGATTAATCAATAAAATTGGTTTAAATTGCACATATAGTGTGAACCTGGCAAGGGTATAAGGTGTCTTATTGAGATTGAAGGACGATACGCCTGTCCTACTTCCCCAAACACATACACACAGCATTGGAGTTGTTGGTGGTTGATTTGAGATATATTGGAGTGTAGACTTTGTCTAACTCTTTTGTATTCGATTTCACTACTGCACTTTAGTGCAACGTTTCACCGAACACCAAACACCCCGGCGCGTTGCCTGCTACTGCACTCTAATGAAAGAGGGATGCCATTAGACAATTTTAATTCTGAGACCCAACTCAAGTCTACTTCAGTGACTTGAAGTCGACTTGTGCCGACTTCAAAGTCGAGTTGAGTCACCCTTGTGACTTGACTTAACTCGACTTAAGTCAACCTCGCCAAGTCAACTTGGGACCCTCCGAGTCCAAGTCGCGGCAACACTAGCTAGTTGCATAAAAAACACACTGCTGAAATATCTGAAGCTAATTTACACACCTTAGGTTTCACTGAACAAAATTACACTGTCCCATGGACTTGTGTTGTAGACCTACTCAATACAGTTATAAATGATATCTCTAGGCCCTTCCATCCCTCTCCATGCCCTGCACTATATCAGCACAAAGAATCGCTATTCTATGGTGAGATATGGCAGTCAGGTGGTTTCTTCCAATCAAACCAGACCTCAAATATCAAACAATGTCGTCATCCTTCAACTGATCATTATTTGGAGGTTTATTTAAATTTGAGCTTACTACACACCTGTGGATTAAGATTTAACTTCAGTCTTGGAATTGAACCAATTGAACCAATCCATGGTCATCTCGGGCATTGCTGATGCCCTCAAGTTTCATTTCCTGCATTTATTTTATCAGTAGTTTTGAATGAATCTTCTGTTAAAAAGGTCAGAACTCTGTACATTGTTCCATGGAATATCTCAGGTGAACCGCTGTCTTGAAAGTTGTATCTGGCTTAAATTCTGTGATCCTCATGAACCCTTGGTTTCCGGAATTGCACTGACTTCGAAGCAATCAAAGTCAGGCTGAAAATTGGAAGCTTCAACTTTTCTGCAACGGAAGCATTTTTAGGACCTCAGAGGCCGGCTGAATTGAGTCACTGGAGAGACTCAGGGGCAAGGTTTTATTCTCTGAACTAGAAGGTTTGTCTGGACTTCATCAACGCTAGAAGTCCTTGGTTAGATGATCCGGCTTCACTGATGTTTGGGCAGCTCAAGTCATCTATTGCTGTTGGACATTTTGTGTATAGCTCTGTTGGGCTTGTCTTTTCTTAATTCTTCCACCGTAACCAACTCTGCCTGCTGTGTTCAAACAAGTTTAATAAACTGTAAGCCCTTCAGCCATCTTGGATATGGATTGGTGAGCAAGTGAGTCCCACAAATGGTAAACCCGAGTCTGATGGGAAGCACATAGGATAGTATTGCCACAGGGTTAAATAAAAACTACTAGATCTTGCAATCAAGCCTGAGTAAGATGCAAAGGCTGAAGCTGGAAACCACATTTGAAGTGTATTTTCTTTTTTAATCAATGGAAGGTGTGTACTTTATAATGCATAAATAGAGTGGTGTACCTATGGAGAATTAGAAGGGTGTGTAAAAAAAGAAATTCTAAGGGTGGTGTGTTTTTATGTGTCAAGACTAAAGTGGTGAATTTTTGGGAAATGTTTAACCTGTGTATTTTCATTGTGATGGATACAGTGGTGTATAATTTGTGAGTTGTGTATTTTTCATGCATTCCAAGTACGGTCGGCAGCATGGTCGCGGTTGATTTTTGATTTTGATCACCGACTTTGGACACCTGTCATGGAGACAATGCGACCACGTGATTGTAGATGTTAGCGTGTAATGCCCCACGTTGAACATTGGCAGAGCTTTATACCCAATATACACGCGTCTCCGAGAGTTTTTCACTCACAAGGTTGGCATCACAGGGTCAAATGCTCTGTCTACGAGAAATACCACAGTACTGGTTGTAAGGTAAGTAATAAGGCAATCACGTTCAAAATTAAAGCCATTAACTGGGACTACTCCTCCTCTTCTATATCTTTTAAAGCTTCCATTTCCATCAGAGCACATCTCTGACCACATTTGTGTTGATCAACAAAAGTCTGGATACCTTTCTCTCCGTGATCTCCGGCCCCGCTATCACTGTGCCTATGTAAGAGCAAGTTGAAAGAGTTTATTATTAACAGCACGCACCCAATGAGTGTATGGGACATGAGATCAAAGAGGACCGATGCTTTATTGGATGGATCATGGTTTTCTGATGCTATAACTGTGGCTAAGTGGCTGCACGAGGAATTAAAGTGAAAAACTGACATTGGATATCAGCAATAACCAGGCTCTTGTTTGAATTGATGTAGGTGAAGTGTTGGAAAGCATTAACAGTTGCTCCCTGCTTGTCAGTGTACCGGGGATGTTCAAGGGTTCCAGAGTATTTCCTAAATTGAACATTCCCTCTTTCGGGTTCAAGGAGCCAAGTGACAGAGGATATGATGGCGTTGGTTGCAATTAGTTCACCATTATTGTCGTCTGAAAGTTCAGTGTAATCTGATTTCTTGAGACCAGATGCTGGAGATGGGTTGAAAGGTTCGGTTAACCCAAGAACACCCTCACGAGCAAGAATGAAGTCGGTAACGTCAAAGTCTAAGGGAAGGTTAGCACGCTGTAAATTACATAGACATGATGAACTCGCCTGAGATATCAATTCCCTGTTGTTCACATTCCTCCTTGAAGTTATTGAGAAAGAATTTCGCACGGCCGAGGGTCGTTCCCTCCTTGACAAGCTCCTCGTGGTTGGTAGTGATTGATAAAACTCTTCCACAACCGAGCGTATAGCAACGCTTGGCAACATATGCCAAATTGTTATATTTAACCTGATTGATAAAGTCACTGCTTAAAGCACAGTAGAGAGCAACACACCTTGAAGACAAGCTTGGATCTCCCCTTGCTGAAGGGACCATTGTCAAGCATTACAGAATGTGAAGCAGGATTCTCAGTATGCCAAACAAAAGATTGGACTCCGGTCTCGGAATCAGATGTCTGGTGAGCAAAGAACAGACTGACAGAAGTTGCGGTATTTGTTGGTGTACTTGTGGGGACATTCAAGGTGAATGATGACCTGAGAGAGCGTGGCCCACCAGAGCCTATAGGATGTATATATTAGAAGGCTCAACCGAGTTATTGGTTAACTTACTGAATCGGGTGCGCTTGATGATTGAACTACCAAGAGAGATGCTTGTGTTTTCATTCCACACTCGCTTTTTAATTTGAAAAGCCCAGCAGGAGGTGGAACTCCGGTTCAAACATGGAACTTAAAGTTAACGAAGACAATGAGCCAGAGTTTTTTAACTGCAAAGCACACAGATAGAGCACACCTTTTCTAGATCAATGTGGACCTCCAAATATAATGTTGCAAACTTGCAATTCCGAAATTTGGTGGGCACAGTCTTGTCCAGGTTCTGACCACAGTCTTTCATCGTTGTCTGTAAAACATCTCGGTGAAACGATGCACCTAAGTGCAGCAGTGGAATTGAATGCAAAAGAGCTAGACAAAGTCTAAGCTCCAATATCCTCTCAACTCAACCACTGACAACTCAAATGCCGTGTGTATGTGTTCGGGGAAGTAGAACAGGCGTATCGTCCTTCAATCTCAATAAGAACTGTTTATTCCCTTGCCAATACCAACACTTTAGAGTGTGTGTGTAAAACAAAGCCAATGTATTGAATTTTCCAAGTTACTACCCAAGAACCCACTGTTGGACTTATAATCAATGGCACAAGGCCGCACTTTAGAGACTTAGCTGAACTGAATGCAAAAGGCAATGCCTTGTTCAATCAGTGTAGCTCAAGCAAGACTTCAGACGATAACCACTGTCTGAGAGGTCAGATATATGCCAACAGGGGCGAGGGGTTCACTGGTTCCATCTACTTTACATGCCAGTTTAAATACTTTACTTGTGCTAAAAGGGTATAAAGGTTGTGAGAATAAACACACTTTTCTGGGGTTAAAACTCCGTGTTAGGCCGTGAAAACAGTGCCCATGAGTCATGTATATCAGTCCTAGTAACCCTCCGATGCAATTTCTGAGGAAAAGGCCATTTTCCCCAAGGGAAATTGTACAGCCTTTTGAATTGTTTCCAAGCACAGCCTGTATCCACAGCCATCTAGACCTTGCCAAGAGCGCCCAAGGCCCTCTAGACATGTTCCACATGGTTCTAGGCATTGTTCCACATCTTCCATGTCCAATCTAGGTGTGAACATGCCCCGGAACCACCCGGAAATCACTAAGTTCAACCACTAGATTCCTAATATGGTAACTATCATCAAAATGACTTTGTGAGGCCACAGATAGTATGTCCCTGGGTTCTGTAGCTGTTTATAATGTCCTTCCAATGTCCCATGCAATTGAGAATGGCCTAGCTTCCACAGAAATCCTCAAACTCATTGCACAGAGTGTACAGCTTTGTGAGAGTATTCTATGACCAGTGTGGTAAATGTGATGATGAAACTGGTGTTTGAAACGCGTTAAGCAGCCTAGTACTCTGTCCTGGGAGTAGACTAGTACTCTATGTAGCCCTATTGACTGGTTTTATCAGTTGGTTCCAACTGAAAGGTCGCAAAATTGGTTATTTCAGGCATATTCAATTTCATGCCTCATCATCGGAAGGTGGACTGTGGTTCAATTTCAAGATGAACATTGTTCATGTGGGAAAGCCTCATGTCAGAACTGTTTCGTTGTGTTCAGCTTCAGCCAGAAAAGAATGTCTTCGCACACACCGTGCAAGGCTTGCTTCTGAGCCCTCTTCCCAACTGGAGTTGAAGCTAGCTATTCCATTGGCCACAATGTCTGAAGTAACCAAATAAATGGACGATTTCATATAGTGAAGGACACTCGCACCCGAAAATTTAGTAACTGCCTCACGAATGACCTCAAAGGTAGGCAGAAAATCGCAAGCCTTTGAATTGACAAATGGCTCCAGAACAAATACATAGCATTCGTTAGTTGCAAGATTGCTGCTTTTAAGAGTTGCCATGTTGACGCCGGTGATTGCTACAGTTGATTGCTGGGCTTTAATGCTTGAACCATTGAAGTTGGCAGCATCTTTCCACTGAACACGATGAAATTGTCCAATATTCCGAATGCCTGAAGTAGAAGTATTTTGCACTACAAATGCTTGTCAGTTTGATAGGTGGGTTAATAAAACTCTACTTTCCTTGCTGTGTTGCTGGAGTGACAGCAGCACCGGTCTGGTTTGAGAGGCGTCTATCTAGACAAGAGAGGTCAGAAAAGCTTAAGATCTGCAAAAGAAGTCATACCATTTTTTTTCTCGCAGAGGCCACAATAATCAGTACTGAGTCGGGCTGATGTAATACCACAGCCAGTGCATTGTGGCAATGCCTGAAGAGCAATTTGAATCAATCAAATAATTGAACAGTAGCTTCAACTTACCAAGATTCTGTCATGCTCAGTCTCTGAAGTGTTGCCGAGCAGAACACATTTGTGACAGCGTCCGATGCTGGTTTTGTACTGGAAGTGACGCAGACAAGTGTTTTCTCCAGTGCAAAGAGCATTGGAATTTTCAGTGTCCTCTTCCGCCATTGGAGACCGGCTGAGTGTGAATTCTGGGTCAGTTAGCACTGGTTAAATACTGCAAGACTGCCGTCATTGCTAATTGACTAAAGTGCACGAGATTTTTTGGGGAAAGGATTCTGAGACGGACACACTCATTTCCGCAAAATTGTTTTCAATACTACCACAAAAGGCAACCAAGTTTGCGTGAGAGTCTGATGAAATCAAACAAAAGAAACCCAGTTTCCGATCAATGGTTGTTCAGAATACAAGTCCTGGACCTCAGAAAATGTTCACACCCTAATTGATGATAGTGGGTTTATTGTTCAAAAATTTAACTCACCTTCGGGACACCCACATATGATCCGTGTCTGACCAGTGATTCGAAAATGACTCCCAGGCACCTAATTGACGATGATAATGATCTTATTGTTTGAAAATTCAACTTGCCATCGTGGCACCCACATTATATCTCGTAAATATGAGTCAAGACATAGGACTATGGTTGATCTCATCTCCGGGACAGCCACATATGATTGGTGTCTGATCGGTGATTTGAAAATGACTCCCAGACATTCACATCCTAATTGACGATGAAAATAATTTTATTGTTTGAAAATTTGACTTGCCTTTGGGGCATTCGGGACACCCAGATTATATTTCGTAAATATGAGTCAAGACCTAGGAGAATTGTTCACGCACAGCCAAAGCCCTCAATTCCTCCCACGGTAATTAATTCTTGGCAGAGTGCATGGTGCCGCACATCCCGCCTGCATAGTTTAAAAAGTGAGCTGTAAAGTTGGATTGTCCATGGTCAATCCTACTGGTGCCAATGGCACTAACAATGGTGTTTGTAAGGCTGCATTTTCTTCTCTGAATGTTTTTAATCTCTTGCAGTTCCACCAGATGAAGAGCTCAAAGAAATTCTGTTTGATTATGAGCGTCGGTCCCTCTCTCGTACACTGCGGCTTCGCTATCTCAAAGAAGACCATCAGATTAAAATTGGGTATGCCCTCACTTTGTTCCTTCATTCTTTCCCAAAATTCATACACTACCCAGATTGACAAAGCTGAAGGCTTTGAACCGCAAATTCAATGTACCTAACTGCCGCAAATTCGAGGCAGTTGAAGAGGCCACGGCTGCGATCGCTGACATCATTGCTCGAGATGTTCATCAGGGCCAAGGGCCGGACACTGTCAAGAAGATTGCTTCCTTAAGACTCAATCTCACAATTCCTCGGTGTGTCCTTTCTGGTTCATCTGTGGAATATACTAAATTTAAATTAAGGGACTTTGTTCGTGCAACAATGAAGGGACTTGTGGGTCAAAAGCCCTCTGAAATGCGCCGACCAGGACGTGGCAAAGGGCCGAAGATACGCACTGCACTTAATGCTATTGGTATTTTTCAAGAAATTCATGTTGACGGCCATGAAAAACTCGGTGAAAAGGCCCTTCGTATGGGCTCTGGTATTGGAATTGATATATATGGGATGCGTGACCATATTGGGAAGATACTTTGGCTCAAAGCCGTCCCAAACTCGCGGCAGAGTGACACTGTCGGGCATTTGTTTTTAGATATGGTCTCGGCTTTCCAAGGTGTGTGCTTTACATTCATTTATAAGATTGGCTTATGAAACTATATTTGAAAGCTATTTCGGTCCAGGTAACCTTCGACGGAGGCAGTGAATTGGGCTGGTTAGCAGCATTCCAAACCACCCTGAGGTGCGAGAGTTTATACTCATCAGCCTGCTCTTTGGCTCAATAAATTTAGAGAATTATTTGCTCCTGCACTCTCTGTTGATGAGTGGAGGCCTGTCCTTGCAGTCCAAAGCTCATCAAATGTCTCGATTGAGTCTGCTTGGTCCTATGACCGACAGTTTAATGGCCGGTCCCAGCGGGAGATTTTGGAAGAAGGCCGTATTCATCTCCTTCCCGGAGATTTGGTCCACAAGTAAGCTTTGGCTTATTTTATCTAATTGGTGGAATCTTATGGAATGGAATTAGGAATCTTTTTCGCTGGCTCTGGTCCAAGATAGTTCAGACAGGACTCGATGAATTTGTTGATTATTTCAACAACAAGAAAACCCGTAAACAGCGCAATCGGATCCTCCCCTCAGGCGTTGCTCCAAATGTTGTCTTTGACATGCCAGGCGACTATGGGCTCGAAAATCTGGCGATTCCGGTGACCCAAGAGGTATTAGACGAGCTCCGTGGCCTGATTGAGACACCTCGAGAAGAGGCTTTCCGTTGGGTTTCAGATGAGTTTGATGGGGTTGCAACAAATGTCTACATTATGCTAGGATCTCCAAAGATGGAAGCTCTCTCTGGGTGGGCCATATTTAACGCGATGGCCCCACTGATTCGTGAGCAAGTAGAAATCTACAATCTATAGGCATCATACTTATAGACTACCACATTTAACCAGTACTATGGTATTTCTCTTAGCATTTTCCCAACCTATTTGGAGAAGGGACTTGCAAAGTTACGATTCTGTCGAGGTTTAAATGGTATACATTTTCTATCACATGACCGCGTTCCTCGGTGTCAAAAGTCAGTGATCAAAATCACAAATCAACCGCGACCATACCGCCGACCATACCTTGGGTAGTGTTTCCCTGGCTTGGCTTGGCCTACAAGCCATGGCTTTGGCTTGGCTTCACCTGGCTCAGGCTTGCAAAATTCGGGGCCAGGGCCAAAGCCAGGAGAAGCCAGGGCCAGGCCAAAGCCAGCGGCTTGAGCCATGGCTTGGGCTGAAATTTTCATAGGGCATTACTTTCTGTTTCTGGCATGTTGTGAGTGATACATAGATGTCTGTGCACTGATCACATCTTTTAGAAATAAAAAGGACCTGGATAACAGGCTATAATTGGACTTTTCCAACTTGGCTACATGGCGGCAGTTATCCCCAACAGGGAAGGTAGTGTGCATGCAGCATAAGAAGGGTCCCATTTATCGAGGATTCATCTGGATTTGTAAATGATGTAAGTATGCATTCCAATCTCACACCTAGATTGGTTTCAGAGAAAGAATTGTGCTCACTAGAACAGTCTGACTTGGTTTGGGTGAAGCCATGGCTTGACTGGCTTGGCTTGGCCCAGAAGATCCCAAGCCAGAAGCCAGGGCCAGGTCAAGCCAGCATTATGGCTTGGCCTGGCTTGATAAAGCCATGGCTTGGCTTGGCTGGCTTGCTGGCTTGAGCCAAGGCCAGGGAAACACTAACCTTGGGCGCTTGCGTCTTGCCTTAGCGGCGCTGGTGGCCTGGGCCCCAAATCTGAATGAATCTTCTTTCAATATCTTCTGACTTGAATTTAACCAGGCATGGAAGAGCCTGAGTCCAACAGCCTGGATGGTCAACAGCCAGAACAGAGCTCTCCGAACTCAGAATAGTTCCCGTATCCTTCAAAAATCGTAAGCACGGGGTCATATTCATAAATTTGGCTCAATGGCGGGTCAATAGATGTTTTTACTTGACACTCTGGATAATCTTCCGAGATTGCGCATCTCAAGTTCCTTGATGCGGGTTTTTCTGTGGATTTTGAAAGCAGCCGGGTGGAAAAATGTACCCTCTTTTGACAGTTTGCGTCGAGTGCAGAAGAAAATTCGATCTGATATTAGAATCCCCTCCATTCCTTGCATTTCTCCACTTGGCAACGTGTTTTTCATGAATGATCCGCAGGCCATTCTTGCGCAGGTCAGTCAAGCTTTGTCGGAATTCTTGCAGTGAAGTTTCATTGACCTATGCATTAGGACTGGTCAAATCCAACAACTCAGAAGCTCATACATGTTTATCCAGAGATTCCCGAGGATGGTATAGTTCGCGAGGTCTGACACGCTCAGAAATGGCGGAAAGACATGAACCTGGACGTTCTGAGTCCCATGTTCGATGCTGGGATCTGTCACTATTATGTGAACGAAGTCTCTCGCTTGAAGAACGGAGATCTCATTATTCCTATCCGTTGGGTAAAGTTCCGAGGCAAGGTCTACTGCGATGCGTTTTCGATTACTTTCAACGACAAGGTCCGTCCGAGTTTCAGTAATCTGGAGCGTTGTTAATGATTTTGAATTCGCCAGAATGAGGCCACTATAGTCGACACCGAGACATCGCTCATATGCACCGATGATTTTGCCGAAAACTATCTTGATCTCCAACAGGGAGGGGCAATTCCGAACTGGTCCGATAAGAGAGATATCATTTGTTCCCAATTTTATTGTTTATTTATTGCTCCGTTGTGGAAGGGTCGGACAGCCGAGGTGTGGAAATACTTCACACAGACAGCTGGAAGACCGTTCTACTGACAGTGGTATTTTCGGCTTTCTATTTCTTTTATATGTTCCAATCCTTCGACACACCATTCTACGAACACACCCCCTTTTTGCTTCTTATTTGAATACAAGATGTGCCGTCGCTCCGCTCCGGCGGGTATTCTTGTAAAGGTTTGTACACCATGCCAGGTTGCACCACCCGAACAGCATTTCTAGGATGACAGTATGGGAACACATCAGTAGAGGGATATAATCGACTTCGGAAAGAATTCGACAGTAACGGTCATTTTTTATTGCATGACTATATACTACATATGTGCTGGTACATAGGAGAAATGAAGGGGTCGAATGGAAGGTACCATTTAGCGATATAAATTTACCTGACACAATTATCAGCATGGCGATTCCTTCATAGGTGGGTTAGACTATCGGCTGAACTTTCAAACAGTTGTTACCTTCCCGGAACTTGAGTCTGCAACGCGCCTTTAATTGAAGGGCAATCGATGCAAGAGCGAATGAAGGAAACTCACTGAGAAATGGTTATTCATTCAAAACCTGTCGAAGAGCATCTATAATTGGTGACGGTTAGCCACGACAGAGCCTCAGACTTACGACGAAGTACAAATTCGAACGGAATGAAATGGACCAGAATTCCGTACCTTCCAGCCAGCTGGATTTGTCTCACTATTTCCCCTGGACATCGCGAGATCAAGTTAGCCGTCATTTACCTCGCCATGTGCACATACCTGGGCTTGCAGGGGCCGCGGCAGGCGGCGATCTGGAAGGTTGCGTCAGATTGTCTCCTCGTGCGACTGTGAGAGCTAAATTTCAACCAAGGAATTACTTCAAGTATTGAACAAAATCACGCACGTTGAGCTTTGAGTGAATTCAAAAGACGAATGCCAGGACCGTGTCACGCACCCAGAAGTCGTGGTACCGGGCTCAGTAGCTGAGCTGTACACGGCGTCAGCCGTAATGAACAGATGAAGCGAAGAATAAACCTACTCAGTGCTGGTCTGCTTTGCACTGATTAGAAAAAGGTCGGTGGAGAGGGGAAAGGTCGGCGGGTACCACGGTGACCAGTTTGTTGGGCTGTCAGAATGGGTCAGTGCGAAAGTGTGAGGGGGGTGGAAGACAAACGATGCCTGACTAATCTATTAGCGGCTGACCATGAGAGCATTGATCAGCGTAAGGCCCAATCGAATGCAACTCTGGGCTAGTCGGGGACGCAGGCTTGAGAAGCAAGAGCCATAGCCATAACGAAGGGGAAGAGGATATGAATGAGGTCAAGTGATATAGATTGAATCGAATAACCGGATGGCTGACTGTTGAGAGGTTCATCTACTCGGCCTCGAATCCCACCCTTGCTGTTCGTCGAGTCCTCTCTATTGCGCATGGAGAAAGCCAGCCTCAGTGTAAAGATCTCGGGATGAGTACGGAAACTACGCACGTTGGAGAAAATTCGGTGTACATGGAGATCGAAATGAGTACATGCACATTGATCAGGGTTCAACGCTCACCAGTTGAACATGTAATTTTCTCCGGGACTGAGAACGAAAAATAGGAATAGTGGCCACATTAATCATCAATGCGACCCAAGAAGAGGCGACACTTACCGTGACGAGCATTATCTGTTTGTAAAGTGAGAAATAGACCTTTATAAAATGTATTCGAGCGGACAGCCTGTGTATATGATCGAGCGTTGCAATCTGAGTGCGACCTGGGGGGAGCAAAATAGAGCTCGCCTTTGATAGACACGGACCTCTCGGGGACTTGTTAAGCCCTGTGAAGCGCTCAGGGTAGCTGCAGACGCATCCAGGCAATAAAACATGACGAATAGAGTGAAAATGGAAAGTTACACAGGAGGAGATGATGGGGGTAACGATGAATGAAAGAGCGAAGGAAGCCCTTCCTTTTGAACGGAAATTGAGTGGCTGATCGGCGAGGTTGAAAATAACACTGGGGGAGCGTCCAGTTCCCTGGACAGAGTTAAAAACTGATGTACAGGTAAGCTCCAAAATAAAATGGGAAATGGATGCCCACACGGAAGTTACCGGCAGGGAGTGAGAAAAATTGAGGAATCTGATTTGAGGCATCTGAGGCAACCGAGATAATAGAATAGAGACGGAACAGATGGGTGGACGGGAAAAAAGGTGCAACTTCGGAGGGCATGCAAGTAGTATACAGAAGGGCGGAGGTTTGCTGGGAAGAGAGATGGTAATGGAGAAGACGAAGCAGTTTTGAACAGCCGCTCTTTCGAGCGGATTTTGAGCGTGGGATTAACGGACATGTGGTTTGTTCAAAACGGAAAGAAATGCGTCATAGCGCGCACTGGCATCGGCCGAAGGTCTCCCGGAAATGAAACTGATGCAGAAAAAATAACTGCGCCTCGAGGCACCCGAGATAATGGAATAGGTCAGAGTGGATGGGGGGAAAAAGTGCAGATAAGGAAGCAGCCGAAATCGCACAATCTGATTCAAGGCATCTGCTTCAAGTTAATATGCGAAGTAGTGCTGTCCACATATGATATTAATATGAAATTTTGCGTATCATATTATATCAATATCATATTATGGGGTCTGAGGCCATATCGTATCTGTATTATATTATCTGCATATGTATTAATACATATTATAATATATTAACAATATATCAATAATACACTTCTACCGCTTTCAGTGCACTAAATCCTTTGCTGGTTTGGGTGAGGCTTGTATTGAAGTCCATTTTTACCACTTCATGAACCATATCAATACCCATTAGGGTCAAAACAGCAGAAACAGTTCATTTTGAACCTCTTGGCACTGCTTTTGATGTCGGCTTGGCCATTCGGATCACTACCACCACCAAGAACTCAAAAATCCAAACAATAAATCGCAAAAGATCAAACTAAACTTTAATTATTAATAATTTCAAACTTCTAAATAAAAGTAAAAACTTGAAAAAAAGGGGTTCAATACACCACATACAGATGTATAATATGAGAATAATACGATAATACGGTGAGTGCTGTATCATATTATATTAATATCATATCATATCATATCATCCTGTATCAATATTATGTAGGTGGTCCTGGAACCATATCATATCTGTATTATTGTTAATATATTAATAATATATTTTTCCGTATTATATTAATGGACAGCACTAATGCGAAGTGTAATAACAGGATGGGGGTTGGGAAGAAAGAAGGACGCGAAAGAAACCGGTCCTTTTGAACGGAAATTAAGAGGCTGATCGGGGCATTGGAAAATAACCCAGTGGCGGGTCCAGTTCCTGGATCGAAGTTAATTTCGGATACATCCGTTAGCGGGCAAACCCTGAAAACAACACGAAGAAGGATTGTACATTGAGCGCTCGACCGTAGGTCGCGTGACTGCTGTAGAGTTGAGGGGCCGGGAATATGCCGTAGTTCTTCAGAGCTAAATTGTGATTGGTCTTGTAATTTGGAATCTCCAGAAGCAAAGAAAAAAGTTGGTAAGGTCGGAGCCAATGTACTGGAGCGGGGAACATGGTTGGGAAAAAAATGTCAAATTGTACATACAAAATCGCCACATCTGCTTAAGATACCAGTAGTAGAGTGATTTCGGGGTCACAGAAGACAATGGAATCGAAAATGGGGTCCAGACATCCCCCAGTCCTCGAACCACAAATTTGGGGTCAACCGAGGTGGGATCAACCATGGTATGCACTGACTACCTAAATGTCACCTTTCAACGCGACGCGGCCACAATGGGCAGGCGGATGCCGTGACTTCGGGACCACCCGAAAACATATGTACCACTAATTTGAGCAAGGTTTGGAAGGAACGTCGTTGAAACGGAAGCAGCAATGAACAACGAATGGGGTATCTTCGGATCACGGCAAACATGAACAATGTGATACGAGGCATCTGCTTAATATACGAGGTATACTAACTATATTTTTATTTGCATTATTATTCACAGATTTCGGTTCACTTGTTCCGGGCGCCTAACCGGCGTCTATCGGACTTAGGGTCCGTTCGAGGGCATTTCGAGCACTACCAGTGTAGCTCATGGTCGGCATTGCGCGCGGAAGTACGAAAGCAAGCCCCGGACAAATCACGGGCATTCATTTCCTATTTTTCTTTCGACATCTCCGAGCGGCAAGCTTGGACATCTTGATTGTTGGATGGAATTTGGTTGCATCGCATTTTGTTTATATAAATGTATTTACCATTTCATTGACAGGGGTTCAGGCGAAGGGTTGGTTCCGAAACCCACGGTTCGTAGGTCGTGTATCTGAGAGTGTCGTCGGGGCCGGCACTGGGACTGTTGGCAGGCAGTCTCCTAGCTCTTGATGCAAAACTAGCGGCTGAGCCATTGCAATTTCTGCATGCCGTGGGTGTAGGAATTAATCTGTAGTCGGTTCCTCTGGCTATTGCCTTGACATGGGCCTAGAGTACCTATTTTTAATTAGTGGTGCAGCCCCGGCAGCCTTTGAGAACGGGCGTGCTGGGTGATCAATTATGTAAATTTGTTTGTGCTGTAAACAACATCACCTTCTTGCTTGCTCTTTACCGCCACGCTGGCACTTGTCTGAGCGACAATTCGCGTCAATCATCGTCTTATCTCGCTTCCAAACTCACTCCTCGGGCTTTCGCACTCTCCCGGGCCACTCTCTGACTCACTTGGGCTAATTATCTCAGCCAAAATCTCGGGCTTCCTTCTACTCGCTTTGCGCGGGATTCTCGACGTCTTCTGTTACTTTCTCGAACTTCTGCTTTGTGCAGTGTTTGGGACTCGAATTGACACGTCGACGTCTTCGCGCCGTCGACTGACTTTCGCATAAACCTCCTGTCTACTCGCCGGGAGTATTATTCCCTTTTTATTCACTCCACTCGTTACATTGACCCATCCAACCATTACCAATCCTTACTGTTACTTCCCTCGATTTATCGTATCTAGCTATCCACATATCTAGCCTCCCCACTGTCCCATTTCCGAGCCGCTCTCCGGGAACATTACCCTTCTTCACCGTATAGAATCTACACTAAAAGCTGGACATCCGAGTCGCATGCCAAACCCTAAAAGAGAAATCGCCGGAGGTGATCCCCTGTACACCAGTTTCGTTGATTATTTCGGCGACGACATATCTGGGAATCGGACCAAGTCATGGAACAAACACTGGAATGCGTACTTCACACATCGAAACCTTCCCCAAAAACTGCTCCAACAGGAATTCCACGTTCATTTCGTATCCACCTCCCCGCACGCCAGCGTCTCGGAGCAGTTCAGAGAGTTTAAAACGACTGTCGAGTGAGTGAAGTTTAGTCCCCAGCTTTTTTCTCGCTGCTGAATAGCATTAAGATCAACCCATACTGACCCTGTCCGAGTCGAGGACGAGTCGGGGAAGGCCACTCGCTTCTGTATTCCCGTCAATGGCGGTCCTTCGGATAATCCGATGCAAAGTGAAGTGACTGGACATATCGGTGGAAAAGGTAACCACTTCTGCCGCAAATGCGAAGTCGGTGGGACACGGAAACAGAAGGTGTCAGATGAGGGCTATCACGCTTTATTTGAGGTATTCAATGCCACGTCTCTCTCGATCAGGTTCGACGCGTTCGGTTCTGCGTTCAGCAGCGTTCGAACGCCGAACCGAACTTACTTTTCAAAAAACAGAGCACGCAACAGATAAAAATTTCGAGGCAATATTTAATGACAAGAACAGTGGGTTATTCATTCTTCAGTGTCGGATTTCTTGTCCTCCGCGTCGTACCCAACGTTTTCGCCCAGCTCAGTAGCCAGAGCATTGATGTGCTTGGCGGCTAGCGCTGCTGCGCCAATGTGACCATTGTGGTAATCACTCTTGAGCAACTGAAGATGTTAGCAGTCAGCGAGTTACGGAGCTTTGTGCCAGTCAGGCTTCCATTGGAAAATGCATGTTCGGCTGGGGTGGCCGAGCTTTGAATCGCCAAATAGTCGCGTGCCATGCGGCGCAGTGTGGGACGAGAAGTATTGTGCTACAGATATAGTTAGCAACGGAATAATCGAAATGAGTGACATAACTTACTTCCCACCAATGGAGTACATTGTCGGTTACTTCTGGAGGCAAAGACAAGTAACCCTTCAACTCATCTAAAGGATCTGCCCGAGCCTGTTCCGCCTGCCCAACGGGTGCGGAAGTAAACATCCTTGATTGTTGGATTCAAAACTGGATCGAAATGAACATGGAGAAGGGAAATATGTCATTTAACTCACCGAGGCAAATCAAGTACGCCGCAGACGTGGAGCCGCACAAAGCAGTCTAGGATCGCGAAAAAAGCGTCAAAAGTGGTCGAGGGTTGGGCTTATTTGATGGAGAGCCTGAGACCAAGTTGTGGGGATGTTGAGAAATAAAGATATCTCATAGAAAAGTGACACGCTGAAGCCCATACGAGAGATTGCCCGCCAGACGATGGTGACAGGAAGTGGTGAGGTGCGGTGGATACCAGTTACATAACGGCGGCGACCACGCTTAATTTCGGCATTTCCCCGCGATCACAAATCTGACCCCCTAATACTGTCGGAACTAAGTAACAACAAACCGGGTTAGAATACAAATCTGGTGATGCGTTCGGCGTTCAGACGCGTTCGGACGCGTTCAGAAAAAATTCAACCTTGCTGAACGCCGAACCTGAACGGGGCGTTCGGTTCAGTCACGTGCTGAATCTTGAACCTGAACGTCGCTGTGGAAGGGGGGAATGGCCCGCTCGTCGCCTTTCCTTCCCGTTCGTATTTCCCCTGTAGTGTACGGCACGTCGGTCCTCGGACCGATCATTTATTCCGTACGTACACATGTCAAAATATCTACCTCTTGATCTCGAACCACCACGGACGACGCGACCAGTGAATCGAGTGCTCCACCGGGGGCACGTCGCCAGTGAACACTTTCCACCTCTACACCACATTATCGCCCCCACCGAGTCCTTTCGAGCCCGAGCCGTACTCCACGCTCACACGACAACTTCCCCATTTCTCACCTCATTTCCATTCTACGCCTCAACGATATTTCCGGGACCATTCGCCATATTTTCGCTTCACCGGTACACCCCATATCTGGACGACCGACCCACCATTCCTGTCCACGAGCGGACAGGCCTGTTCTTCGACATCGCGTTCAGTTCAGTTAGGTTCAGGTTCGAACCGTTTTTTGAACCGAACTTTGCCACCACTATTTGAGAGTGGATTCCGGATTTTTGCTTCCGAAGAGTCACTAAAGGAGATCCCGGCACGAAGATACAAAAGTACCGGGACCAGTCCCAAAAATCGTAACAGTTTTCTTGTATGCACAGGTGCTACACTATGGCGAGTTCAGTCCGGAACTCAAGGGAATGATTAAGACGGACAATAATGCGAGACTCGACAGAGTCCTGTCGGTAACCTTTGACCGGCCAGAAAGTCCGCGAACATTTCTCTCCACATTACTCAGTGGATTGCTGACTGTACTGCAGAGCACTGAACTGAATGTGCCTCTCTCGGTATACTCTTCTTCGGACTCTTTGTCTCGGGCTATGGTTAAAGACAGACAGAGAATAGAAAACAGCATGCTGGATCCAATGTTCCGTCTACTGAAAGCTGTTATCGCGCGCTTGAACGAGAGAACAGCACGAGTTTCATTCAAACATGTGTCGAACAATCCTGCCAGATCCATGAAAAATGAACAAGAAATCACTGTTGAAATTGACACAGAGATAGATCTCATGTTTGAATGTCCCAGAATCCTTTTATCAGCAGTGTAACGGATACGGTGACTGTGTCCCGTATGATGCCCATAAGATGTTTACTTGTCAGGATGTTCTAATCTTTTTCTGCCTTACTCACCCTGATACCACCCGATCCGTCGGCCACCTCTATTTCATATTTTCTTTCTCAGCATTTATTACTTAAGCCGTAGTATATAAGTCTGTGTTGGCGTACCTTTTTCTTCGGTCAATCCACCTTTTAAGCCAGTTCTCTCATGTGACCACTGTGTAGCGGAACCTGATCCCCCGCTTCCGTTACATATTTTAAACTGCCCGCATTCCTGTCGCTGCATTGTCTGGCTCTCGCTGTCTGATCAACTGCTGACGCTACCCTGCTTCGACACCACCAAACCAAAGAACCATGTCCACTGGACCGGACCACCGTCATCCCTGTGCTGCTACTCGGGAGGGCCTTTTCACCACCCTACAACTCCCTCGTGACGCCCCTCCTTTGTCCTTATCGCCTGTCTCCCAGGCCGGTGCTCATGGGGCTCCGGGATCCCCTAAATCCCGTCCCATCACAGCTGAGCTATTGTATAGCTTGGCAGTAATGGTGTCCCTCAAAAGAGGTGTTTCTCCTCCCATTGTGGAGCATAGTAGTACTAGTATCCCTGGCAGCGCAAGTCCCTCCAAGCTATCGTATCTGACTCGAGACATGGATTTCAGTCCTGCTGGATCCCTGGTTAGCACTGTTGCACATGTACCATCTGTTTCGCACTAGAGTATCATCACTGATGCACATGTTGATAAGCCACTGCTGCCATCTGTAAAGTCCGACTCAGCATCAACTATAACGCGGGCCACCCATGAGATGAGTCGAGAAGAGCTATCATAGTAAGTCTTGCTCGCCGCTATGGGGCCATGGCTCGTGCAGTGAGGGTGAAAGCAAACCGTAAGGTCAATGCTGGAGGACAAGCTGAACAAGGATTTGAACATCTCGACATTTTTGAGGATGAGATGTGTACAAGACATACCAGAACATCTCCATATGAGCATGAGAACATGTCTGAACTTCTGCCTGGCCAGGCGAGTGCTGAACGAATCGCTGAGCTTGAGAGAGAACTCAGCCGACTGTGACAATCAGAGGCACGGTCAGAAGGACCCGAACGGCCTGCTTCGAAGAAACCTTCGAGCAAGGTGAGGCGCACCGTTGAACAGAATATTGCTCATCAAGAAAACCCCCTCTCAGTGATTTCCCATAAGTACCGACAAATACCGGAACTTGGCGGTAGGTTAGGTAAATTACCTGTCATTACCTCATTACCCTCCATTGCCGCCTTTACACAAATCCGCTGTTTCCTCACCGTCAATTACCGGTCATTTACCAAGATTACCACTGAATTACCAACAAGTTAACACTGGTTTCCGGTCTTTACCATGAGAATGCCAAAATCACATTGCGCTTAGATCTCTCAAAACCAGCAGAAGAAGCTCATTAAAGGTCATGATGTTATATTCCATTAACTATCTAAGAAAAAAAGCACAAATAGCTAAAACTAGACAGAGTCTGAAACTAGGGTTTAGTATTAACCCAACCTCTGCCTACAATGCAGTGCCTGACTGTGCGCCCCATCCATGCCTCCGGTCTGCAAGGACAGCTATCGTTAGCGTCAATGGTATGTAAATGAGTAATGATCGACATACGGAATGAAGGCAAAATAAAAGCGGGTGACACTGCGCAGGGATGTTGTGATGGAAAAAATGAAATGTGTCACATGCGACAATGTTGTTGCAAAAATTGGCGAGCAACATGCTGCGGCAGCACAGTGCCCGGATGGCATTCTTCAGGTGTGCAGCGGCCTCGCGCCCTCCTGCCACCTGCTGCCAAAGGTACGATGGTCGTGTAGCTTGTTCAGGAACACAATATACTGGTGTAAAGCCCTTGAGTACCCATGAAACAGGAAAAACAGATAGACACACATTAGCAGGGTCGCCGATGCTCAGCACTAAATACTCTGGGCAAAAACTTGTCATGGGGCTCAGCACAGCCCACCACATTTACCAGCAGTTCTCGTTCGTCACCCCAGCTCGGGTCCCACTACAGCATGCTCAATAGTGGACATGATCTGAGAGTCAGTCTGTGAGCATGAGAAGCGGTGCAGGGGATTGAACATATCAATGTCGCGGCAATCTGATGTTTGAACTATCAGGGAAGGCTTGCAGGGCCACTGCAGTGCAGGTTGGGAGCAGGGAAGGCAGGGCAGGTTTGAGGCCACATCCCTTTGTACCTGCATAAAGGATAAACTACTGGTAGAGAAGATGGTACTGTACCTTGCTTTGTACAATTTCCCCAGTGGGTCACAGTTGGGAGCCAGCACTGTCTATAGCAGTGGTAGCACCAAGCCTGTGGTAGTGTTAGCAGAAGACCAGAAAATATAGTGTAGATGACAGGATGAACATGGGGGTGGCCGAAAGAATGTTTGAAGAGAGGAAAGGACAGAAAGGAGTGAAGTGCGAAGGGAGAAGATGAAGGTAAGGAAGGAAAAGAGGTTTGCATTTGTTGTGAAGTGATCAAAATGAACCACTTTTTGTGTTCACGTATGCTTAGCAAACTTTGATGTGAGAGTGTATAGTAGCTGTTAGAACTTGGGCAAATTTTTCGTTGCATCCCTCATAGTCGTCGAGTTCCAGCCCATGCAGAATGGTCTGGAACTGATTCACGGTGCTTCTTGCAGTTTTGGACTTGCTCTCTACCTTCTTTGTGACCTCTCTTTCAGATAGGCCCATATATTTATGTGACATTTGTATTAACCTTGGAAATCATTCGGAGTAGCAGTGCACTGAGAGAGGAATATCCAGTAAGCTAGGAGAAATATTGGTAATTACATAGCACGACACAGCAAATATGGTAACTTACTGGTAACTCGCTGGTAATCCCGGGAATTGAGCACCAGTACCATTAATCGCATCAGAGGTTTGGTAATTGGCAGGTAAGCAGTGTAAGTCACCAAAGGAGGTTTTTCCTGATGCTGAGTCAATTCGTGGCAAGAAACCTGTGAAGATCTACAGCTCAAAGCCGAGAGGTGACACCAAGCCAGATTGCAGCAGGAAGCTTCTTAGAGAAGGCAATCCATGGTGCTGGCAAGCTGGGCCAGGACCCGCCACCGTCTGACCCATGCTCTGGCTCCGATAATGAGCCCAGTGCCCCGAGCACCAGTGAGTTAAGTGATGCAGGGCGGCACAGTTCCGGCTCTGTGCATCAGCGACGTGGTATGAAGAGAACCCGAATGCTGTTGAAACCTATCCCAGTAATGAAGTACAGCGGCGATCCCAATGCGAACACATTCCATCGCTTTGTGCGGGAAGATGTCAAGATGGGTCAAGTCACACCTTGCAATCAAGTATTTTACTTGTAGTACTTCTTGGAGAACAAAGCACGCGACTTCTACAATCAGGTTGTAGTGCGTGATGAGAAGTCGTACATGCTTGAGAGCTTCTTCCTCGAATTGTTTGAATTCTGTTTCCCTGCAGACTTCCACAGTAAACAGAGGAAGCGCTTGAACCATTGTGTTCAGAATAAAAAGACTGTCGCAACTCATGTTGCAGAATTCTCACAGATTTATAACACAATCAGCTTGATAGAAGGCCAGGAAAAAATTCTGAAGCTGTGGAATAGCCTCCGCGCAGACATCCGACAGGAGATGTATCGACAGGATCCTGATCCTGAGATTTCTACCTGGGACGAGGTTGTCAGAGCTGCTGAATGAGCCGAGATTGTGCTCAATCTTGAATCTGAAGCAAGTTCCTCCACGTCGTCGTTGGAGGACAATGTCCTTCAGAAGTCCAAGTCAGAAACACAAAAGAACGGCTTGAAACACACTAGTGATCGTGCTGGAGGGCGCTTGATTCTAAGCGTCGCACTGAGGCTTTGGAATCTTCTTCTGTTGATTTATCAGCCCATGAACCACGGGAGAAGAAGCGCACAGCCAAGCGGCGCTATGAAATGCTCGCGCAAGGCCTCTGCTTCACCTGCAAACAGCCAGGCCATTTGGCTCGGAATTGCCCGATGACCACAAATGTGAAGTTGGACGGCAAAGGCAAACCTCCCGGATTTGGACTTCATGGAGTCACCTTTCGGGAGGCAGATATGTCCGCGCTGTTGGATACCACGGAAGTGCTGGACACCCTGCCGATTGGGGCTATATAGATTTCGTGTACGGTATCCGGAATGACCCTGGCCCTATTCCCTCTGAATTCCAGCTGCTGTGGGATGGGAACGCAAAGTCCCCTGGAGCGAGCGCAAAGCCCGCGAAGGACGGCGATGCAAAGTCAGCCGTGAAGTCGTCGAAGTTTGAAACGAGATCCGCATGATGACAGCGGAAGCAAAGAGATCTGCGTCCGATCATGCTGCACATGAATGGATCACGGATGCCGCCCCGTGTGCAGAACGTCGTGCTAACGCTGGAAAAGTGAGGGAGAGCGGGGGGCCGCCAAGAAATTGATTCGGAACTTCACACAGACTTCAAGTTGAACATATAGAAATCTTCTTAAGCGAAGATTTGGAGGGCGTATGTAACGGATACGGTGACTGTCCCGTGTGATCCCATAAGATGTTCACTTGTCAGGATGTTCTAATCTTTTTTTGCCTTATTTATCCTGATACCACCCGATCCGTCGGCCACCTCTATTTCATATTTTCTTTCTCATCATTCATTACTTAAGCCATAATATATAAGTCTGTGTTGGCGTACCTTTTTTTTCGGTCAATCCACCTTTTACGCCAGTTCTCTCATGTGACCATCGTGTAGTGGAACCCGATCCCTCGCCTCCATTACAAGCAGACTCTCAGAATTTTTTCACGAAGATCATCCGGATGCTCCAACCTCGTCCACACCGGAAATACCTCGTACATTAAGCAGATGCCTCGAATCAGAGTGTACATGTTTGTACTCCCGAAATTCCCCCATTTCGACGTCTTCTGCTGGCAGCTGACCCTCTTCATCAAGAATTAAGTTACGCGCCCGGGCGCCTGGGGAAATATAGAATCCCGATCAGCCACTCAAGGCCCGTTCAAAAGGCAGGACACGGTGGGTTGTTCGCACGTCCTCCCTTTCTCCACCCCCATCACCCATGGCTCCCTCAATTTTCGTGGTTTTGCGCGCGGTCCTCAACAGTCAACACCTCGAGGCTTCACCGTTGATATACTCTGCGAATACTATCAGGAGAGGAATCCATGCCTCAAGGCTCGCTATACTGAAAGCATCAATGCATCGTGTTCGCCGTCCTCATCAAGTCCTCATACAGTAGCATCATCCATGGTCAACCCAGTCCGCTGGAAGGTTTCAAAATTGCTCAAGAGTACCTCCTTTGCACTGTCTGTCAATTAGTTCCAGGCTAAACTTGCCCATCAAGTCGCGCCCCGTTCACAGGCCGTCAAAATGCATCTCGCTGCCAGGCAAAAGGCTTCGTGCATCACCTCATGCCCGCCTCCTCGCGCGGTTTCCCTTTGAAGAGTTCACTTCGCATTCAGTCGCCCTTGCTCGCATTTCCGACCTTCCTTCACGGGTCTGATCTCTCCTTCGAGCCAATGGCTGTTCACATCCTCGGAACTTCAATCATGCCCTGTCAAACCCACCTCCAAGTTCTACTCCAGATAACAGACTATGCGGCATTCAAATCTCGAGCTCAATGTTGGCTTAGCCATTCAACTTCTATGTCTTCCTTCTGCCCATATCCCCGCCATCAAACTGAGCTCAAGCACGTCTAGGCCTTGCTGGTATGTATGCGCAAAGTAACGCCGCCACCCCAAGATCTGATCTTACCATATGGTACAGTTTTCTATCATGCGACATTGTCGAGACTCATTTATTTTGTCCAGAATCAACGCCCACTGTATTCCCGCGTGCTATTGCGTAGCTTTTGGGCATGGTACGTAAATTAATTCGCTCAGAGTTCTCTATGGCTGTTCGCCATTTTCACGGACAGCGTTTTGACCTAACGCAAATCCTAAAGGTACGCCCGGTTGTATGTTGCGCCCATTTTATCAATTTTAAATCGTGCTGTTTCATTGCCCACAGGTCGGAAGTTCACGGCCAGGCTGAGTGGCGGAGGAGGAATACCATCGTAATTTCCCCAGGCTGGCCTGGCCCATTAGCACTCTTTACGATAATTCGACTCAGTTTTACGAATAATAAACCTTCCTGTCAACGTTGAACAATGCATGACTTTGTATCAACAAGTTCAGTTTCAACACAAGCGAAGTTGCTCAGATGCTCCCTATCTAAACGGGCGATTGACTCCACTCGCGACGCGTCCAGCGGCTTTCTCCAAAAAATACGGATTGGCGCAACAAGGCTGATGACATCGAAACCGGTCAAAGCAGGCCCAAGGACGGACGCGAGATTACTGCGGACGCGAACTCAAATGCCGTGGCCCGTGACAATGACGATGCTGTTATCCTCCAGTCAACACTCGCGCCATCTGTCGCTTCTTAGGTGGTGGAAGCCGCAACTCCATAACGCGACGCACTGCTGGCACCGTAACACGGGTAAGAGTAATATCTTCTGTCTGGCTTTGATCGCATTTTCCCATTTGTGATGACGATGACAGTGTTATCTCAACGCCGTGATTTGTTTGAAGTTTCAGGTTTTCACTTTTTCCGGGTGCGTGGCTTCCCATACGCACTCCCTCCAACTATTCTCTTGGCATGTGCCACTCTTTAGCCCGCTGCCACCAAATTTGATTTTTGGCTTCCCGTGAGCCGCTTTTCGAGTCCGATTACTTTCAGACGGTTTTGCCGGTGTGCCACCGAGCGCTGAAATTTTGGATTTGATTCTTCGCGTTCCAGTGAGCCAGGTGGTGAGTTTCTTATCTTCTACTGCAAATTCTCATTACTGACATGATAATTTATTGTAGCTTCCCATCAACGCCGCCGCCGATGTCGCACTCGACTTCGGGCCACTCCCCGACCACGGCATCGGTATTAACGGCCTCTTCGACGCAGCGCGGGCCTTACAATTGCGATCCGGATCCTATATCCATCCCGGGAGGGAAATGGTGAGTACCTCGCCATCTCTGTCTCGATTGCTCCAAAGCTACCTTTGTATTTTGTCTTAGCTCCCTGCTGCTGGCACCTTTATCGTTCCGACCATCTCTCGAGGTCGGCATTGACCTTGGACACGCCCTCGACGCGCTTTGGGGCATAACAAATTTCGACTCGATTTTTCGCGCTCTCGTGGACGGGCCGTTTCGTTCCTGGTGAGTCGAAGGTCACGTACTCCCTCTATTCCCTTGAGGCTGACTTTTTCCCTTAGCTTCGCTGGAATTGATACAGGTTTCTGTTCTGATCACCCTCTTTTGATTCCGCTAACTTGCGACCCAATATTATATCTCGCTGGTACCTTAACGCCGTATTCTCGGGAGCGTCAGCTTGCAGTTCGGTGTATCCTCTCCGTTGGCTGGGAGAGCTTTTCTGTCTTGCGTCATTTCGAACCTGGCGGGCGCATTCTAGTGAAGTATCCGGATATCATGTATGTATGAATCGACCCTCTCATGCATTGATCACGAACACCGGGATCTGAGAATTTGCAACGGCCTAACACATATATGTTTGGTAGTCTATCCCTCTCTCCGACTTAGTGAAGCTTGCTTCGAGTTCTAATGTACGGGGTTGTATACTCTTTACTGCTGAGTATGTTTGTGGGAGGCCTTTCTTATCAGTGATTTATTCGGAGACTGTCCAGTGCCATTGAGACGTGCATCATGGGTGTCATTACTCGAGCGCTTTTCATGCTCCGGGCAGCATAATGTCGTAAATCCCATTTCTAAATACTGTCGATACCACACATATGCCAGAGTGAAGCGAAGGCATGTCTTGTATACATTTATAAATCTTGATCGTATTCGGTGTTCAGTTGAGGAAATGTCTAACTATACACCGTCTGATGAAGCCATCTGGAAGCCTATTCGTTCTGTGACATTACAAAGGCTAACCCGTGAATTCTTTTGGAAATGCATTCACAACACTTTCAGGGTGGGTGTTTTTGGTCCCATATCAACACACTCAAAATCCACAGTCAATGTCATACTTTTTTTGTGCCAGAAAGCCTTGAACACATCACATTGGAATGCAATTCGCCAGGTCAAAAAATAATATGGTCCCTCACCCGGCAACTATGGTTCAAAAAATATGCCGAATGGCTTACACTGAACTGGGGATTGGTCTTGGGCTGTAATCTGTTGAAATTCAGAACATTCAATGGTGCTTTAATTCCAGAGAAAGGCAGACTTTTTGCAATCCTGGTCTCAGTTGTGTGGAACTTGATATGGAATCTCCGGGTGACCAGAGTAATCATGCATCCAAACATAACACTTGCGGAATCTGAAATTCACAATCATTGGGTGAAGGTAATCAATGGTGCCTTGCGGCGCGACCGCCTCTTGTGTGATAAAATTAAATTTGGAACACTTGCACTCAAAAAACAGTTTGTGCTGATCACATGGAGTGGACTACTTTTAGATGAAGACTCACTGCCGGATGACTGGATAAATGAGGGGGTTTTAGTGGGTATACAGCCCATGGTTGAAAAAATTGGGATAGGTTAAATTTGGGCTGGAGTCCCACACTGGCGAACAACGTGCGTAATGACATTTCCTCCTGGACAACTTTCCCGGCAACAACTGGCCATAAACCAGCAATACAAGCAGATGAGCTTGTAATGCTTCTGCAGACTGAGTTTCATTATCCCAAACGCTCAAAAAAAAAAAAAAAACCGCGGAGATCGGCCCGAGCCTTTATTCCTTAACAGTTTCGGCTGTCGGAGCCGAGGTCCACCGGTTTTGAGTCAAGCTTGGCGCTGTGGAGGACGTCAAGAACCACGAAAAGCTGACTGCTTTGACGCATTTCACGACAAACCAGAGAAACCAAACTTCTCTTGCTGAGCATCTAGAGAACAAGAAACAGGGCCGTCGCGATGTCAGCGGGCGGTAAGGCATGTCACGAGTGCGGGTCACCCGCGAGTCATCTCGGGTTGACCCGTGGGAATACTCGTGGGACACTCGACTCCCGGGTTCGGGTACCCGTCGCCACGGGTCGTTGAGGATCTGGGTAACAATTTTTTTTTTGGAAGGTTATACTTGCAAGTTTCAAACTGCTTTAAAACATATACATTCAGCTGAAAAATAACAAAAGAAGAAAGATACTCGTGAGTTGATCCGTGGGAAACCCGGCCAGGCAGATAAACAGCCGCTCGAGGAAATGCGCTTGCGCACATGCACCCAATAAATCGCGGTGCGCCGTGTAGGGCTTCGGTAACCATCATCAACTCCAGCCTAGCAAGCTAGGCCTTCATTGTCTCCAGTCAACCGACACCCACTAAAACCCCGATCTTCCTAAACCAGTCTTTTGGAAGTGAACTTTCATTGCGCAAGACTTTTGTCCATGTCTTGTGCACTGTTGCTTTCCACAAGGCGTGCTTCCCATATTTCTTTTTGTCCGTGAGGGCGCAGTCGAATTCCAAACGGTTATTTATGCTCCTAAGCCATCTGTTCCGAATTTCTCTGGGTGATGCCGCTGCCTTCCCGCCGATTACTCTCATTTCTGAGCTTCCAGGTCAGGTAGGCTGACTCTGAGACCACAATTTTGAAAAGCCTGGATTCGCCGCCGTTGGTTTTTTCCATGGCTGCACATGCCATAATTTCTCCCATGGTGGGTCGTAGATCATTTCCAGTCTTCAGTCTCCATAGTTCGCTCGCAAGGTCCCATACTTCACTTTGGCCTGGGTTTTCACACTGTGTGAGTATGTGCTCCATTGATTCTGTCACTCCACATTTCGCGCATTTGCCAAAGTCCTCACTCCCCACAATCTTTGACCAGTAGTGGCCTACTTTATATCCGTTGTGCACCAGCATCCACAGGAAGAAGCGTATGTTTTTCACGATGTCCTTGTTTCTCATGGATCTCCATATTTTGCTGGCTGGTTTTGCGATCCCATTTGCGTCCTCGATCGCGCCTCGTGCATATGCCATATTTCGTATTGTGTCCGGGCGGTCTAGAGCGTCAAGGTACACATTTGTGTTCATCTTCCGTTGCCGTATAATCTTGTACGCTTTGGATTGGGTCATCGCCTTCAGCTTTGCACCCGCCAAGATCATTTCATCTGGGATCTGCATATTTATGAGGTCTGGTTGGGTTTTTGAGCATCCCTGGTCTGCTAACTTGTCTGCTCCTTCATTGCCAGCATTTCCGGAATGGCCCTTCACCCACTTGAAGCTTGTTCATGCCTTCCTCCTGCGTATACTCGCTACTGTGGCCTGGATTACTTGCCCGTTAGCCACCGTGAGGAACCCGTCATCTTCCCATTTCGATAGGTTCTTTGTGAACCCCTCTACTGCATATTTGGAGTCGCTATAGACTGTGATAGGGATGTTTAGTGGGCATCCTTCCACTGCCTCTTTGATTGCAATCACTTCTCCCACCTGGTTGGATGGATCTAGCTCGTCCGGTACCTTGATGGATCTGTTCCTTGTGTCATTCTCGCCGAAAAAAATTCCTGCCCCTGCTCGAGCCGTGTCTTTCCCGTTGTCAAAAGCTGAGCCGTCTGTGTACACTGATATTGGCTCTTCATCTGGTTCAGGATCCATCTTTGTGTTGGGAGGAAGGGTAGCCCCGCGTACTTCATCACTAAAGATTCGGAACGTGTCTGCCAGCGTTTCCTGGCTTATTTTGATGTCAAAGGTGGCCGCGCCTTCTTCTGTAGTATCCAATGCGTTGGCCCTTGCTTCTCTCTCTTCGTAGTCTTCGGGGTGGGGGAGGAGTGGGTTCCATTTTGGTTCGAGAGACATCAACATTTTTCTTGCCTTTGCAAAACAGAGGTGCGGGTGTGTACATCCTGTCTCCCTCCTGGTATCGGTGCATGCCGTGCACTTGCATCTTTTATTAGCCTGATGCAACCTAGTTCCTGTTTTCTTTGCTATCATTTCGGCATCGCCTACCGTGAGTACACTGTGTTTACCTTTCAGGCAATTGTTTACTTGGTTTTTGTTGAACATAGATCCGTCTGCCGTGGATTTTTGGTGGTACCATATTATTGCCTCTCTTTGTGCCACTCTCGAGACTGCGAGTGCATCCATATGGACGTCATATTTGTCTGCAACTTGGACCATTTTCTTGAGGTCCGTTGGTATGCTCCCTTTCCCAACTATTTTAGTCCTCCATGATTGGAGGAACATGTTCCTTCGTATTGCCTCGTCCACGCTAAGGTCGCCTGATAGGCAGCCTTTGGCCATAACTTCATCTGCAACATATGCCCACAGTGGTCTGTCATTCCCAAAGCTCAAGCAGGACTTCAGCCATGTTATAGTTATTGCTTCATTCCTTGCGACAATGTCAAGGAGGTTCCTTCCCCCTACATCGGCTGGTGCGTAAATTGTCTCTTTGTTTACCGTAACACTGGTCTTGTCAGCCCAGAGAAAATTTCTTATCTTTTTCTCCAGGCGTGCTTCCACGTCTGTGGGCATCCCCTGTACTTTTGCTAGGTACTGTGTCATCCCGCCAACAACCATCAGAATGATTAGCCTCCTTCCTTCCATGGTCAGATGGCCTAGTTCCCATTGTTCTAATGCTTTGTCTATTTTTTCTAGCATCCTCGTCCAAGTGTCTACTTGGTCAACACCATTGCCAACCCAGGCACCCAGAGTTCGAATCGGTTCACCTTCCTTCGCAATTTTAATGTGGTCCGGGATTTTCGTCCCGTTTAAGCCATTTATAAATCTATTTGCTTGTACTCGGTCTCTGTGGTCTACATCTCCTATCGGTATCATCTCGGTTCTCCTTATGTTGAATTTTGCTCCTGAAGCTATGCACCACTCATCTAGGATTTTCTTTAAGCTGTCAAAATCATCTTCCGCATTCAGGTATACCATCGTATTGTCCGCGAATAGGGTGGCTATCAATCTCTCTCTACCTTTTATTTCAAACCCTTTCAGGTCCGACTGTCTCAGTGATTCGGCAAGGGGTTCAATAGCGAGATCAAAAAGCAGACAGGATAGAGGGTCTCCCTGTCTGACACCTCGCTGAACTCTGAAGGGATGTTTGCTCCGCTCTCCGTTTACCATTACCACTGTGAATGCATCACTATAGAGTGCTTTAACTGTGTTAGTAAATTCGTCTGGAATGCCAAAGCTCTTCAGTGCCCTCCAGAGATAGTCATGCTCTATTTTGTCATAGGATTTTTCCTGGTCCAGCGCTACGATTACTCCGTTCCTTAGTTCATTGGCTTCGGCTTTGTCGGCAAGTTCAATTACGCGCTTTGTGAGCCAGATCCGGTCGTGTATGTGTCTTTTCGGTACAAAACCTGCCTGGCTTTCATGAATCAGGTCTCCAGCCACTTTGGCTAGCCTCAAAGCTAGTGCTTTTGTGAAGATTTTATAGTCCGTGTTCAACAGGGAGATAGGTCTGTAGTTCGTTATCTCCGCCCGGTCGTTCTTCTTATATAATGGGCACATCCAACTTTCGGCGAACTTTGTCCCATGTACTATACCATGTGTCTGGATGTCGTTGTAAACGATCTGGAGCACCTTAATTATATCAAACGCCGGTTTCTCGAGTTTGAGTGCGGTTTTGTGTCTGTCCCTTAATGTTCTCCATAGCTCGTAGGTTATTCCGTCAAGTCCTGGGGCTTTATTGTTGGCTGATACGTCAAGGGCGTGTTCCACCTCCTCTCTGGTCAGGAGCTTTTTCAGCTCCTCATTTTGCACCTCAGTTGTTTTACGTGCGGTTCGGCTGAGTACCTTTACAATTGTCGCTTCTCGTACTGCCGCCAACGTATCGAGCCTATCAAATTGAATTTTGTTGTGGTAGTTTCTTGCCATCGTGGCCATCTTTCTCGAGTCCGTCACATATACTGGCTCTGCAGTGGGTTCGGGTGTTTCCTCTTTCAGACGATGGATAGCCTCTCTTGGTTTTGTTGGCTTATTAATTCTGGACCAATATCTGCCGATGACCTCCCCTTCGAGCTTGTTCCTGTATTGTGCCGACTTTCTTGCTGCTCTGTGGCGTTGTTGCTCCAGGCGGACTACCTTTTCGGTGAGCATTGCTGCTGCTAAGGTTCTTTCTTCCTCGTTCAGCTCTGCATCCTCTAAAATACCATCTATTTTGGCGTCTAGTTCGGCAATTTCTTTATCAATCTTTGGGGTGACGATCTTTGCACGTTCGCGTGCTTTCTTCCATATGTCCGCCTTGAACTGCGCCCACAGTGTCTGCGGGTTGAATTCGGGGGCCCTGGCTTCCCACGTGCATGCTTTCTCTAGGTTCCGTATTAATATCCAGCCTTTCTCCAGGATGTATTCCCTCAGTACCTTGTCTTGGATGATGTGTTTTGGCCAGACCCACCTGCCATGACCCATCGATGGCGCGTTCTCACACACAAGTCTTACCGTTATTATCCTATGGTCCGTTTCTTTTCCAACTGATTTTATTCCCCACTCGTAAGTATGTTCGAACAGGTTGCGTTTCACGTAAATTCTATCAATCCTAGATTGGGATCCAGTATGGATTTGAAGGTATGTATATGCCCGCTTCGTTGGGTTCGTTTCTCTCCATCCGTCCATTAAATTCAGGTGCATCTTAAGGTCGTCTAGTGCAGATACGGGTCCGTCTGGGTCGGTTCTAGATGGCAGTCTATCTAGAGCATCTTCTACCACATTTGTGTCTCCCCCCATGAAGTCTGGTTTTCGTACCCTTGGGTGGTCCTCGTACCATTTTTGTATGTTCTTCCAGAATGCGGCATTGTCGCTCGGCGCGTTGGGGGCGTAGACTCCTAGGACAGATAAAGGTGAGTCGTCGTGCTGTTTCATGTCGAGAATGATTGCTCGGCCCGGGATTATCACCGTGGTCTTTATTTCTTCCATCTTGACTTTATCTTTGCTAATGACGAAGGCGACTCCTCTTGCACCGGTTGGGTTCTCGGGGTCCGCGGTTATTTCAATCCGCAGCTTCTTTCCAAATAGGAGGTGTATCGCGTCCCGATGTGCATTGCCGAGGTGCGATTCGCTGGTGATCAGTACTCCGAGCTTTTGTTCACGGATGATCTGCCATATATGCCACCATTTGTTGTCGGGATGGTATGGGCTTGGGTTTCCATTTCCTTTCATGTTTAGACCTGCAATTTTTACCGACGCTTTTGTGTTCTTTTTTCCAGCTCCATGTTGTGCGGGGGGAGGGCCGGGATATACACGGGGTTCCGGCGGGGGCTCTGGTGGAGGTCTTCTTCCGTCCAGCTCAGGCACAGGGGGTTGGTTTTCTCTGCCAGCTTCCCACTCGCGTACGAACCTCGCATCTCGCTCTTCCTCAGTCTCAGTATCTAATAAGTGGTATAGATCTCGCATTTCATCTGTCAGTTGGGCTTCCCAGTCGTGCGTGTATCGTGTATCTTGCTCCCTGTTATTCCCACTTGCCGGGGTGTCGCGGGCTCTTCGGCTGCTGTTTCCTGAGGCCTGGGGGTCAGCCCCCATTGGGGCCAGGAAGGGTGAGTCATTTTGGCCATTCTGGATTCTTTGGTCCACGCGTTTCGCGTCTTCTTCGTGTACACGAAGTGTCTCGGGGTCGAGAGACGGGTTGGGGTCGACCCTTGGCATTTCCTGCCCTAACGCTTGTCGCGTTTGAACACTGTTCGTTGTGTTCGCCTGTGTCCTTCCCGTAGCAGGCTGTGTGGGTGGCCGCCCATCATCGACTCCTCGGGGATCGCTCCCCCACAAGGGGGGAGCATTGTCTACCCGATTTGTCTCCGGGCGATGACCAACACTTTCCCCTCCAGTCGAACGGCGTTCATTGGGAACGCGGATGCCGGTGGCGGAGCTTCCGCTTCCTCCGGCCGACGACAACGATAAACCTGAACCTGGATGAGCGCCGTTAAAGTAAGTTTCATTGTAATTTATAAAATTTGCCGCGGGTGATTAGGAACTGTTTCACGCCCGCTAAGCGTTCCACAGGATATCCTACCTTTTGGGGTTAGTGCTGGGTGCCCGTAACGCTTCTTGGGAGCGTTCCGTGCGCCTCAGCACCGTACCAGGACTGCTGGCCGGCGGACCCCGACCTAAATAGGTCCCGCCATTGCGGCACAGCGTGCGTGGTTCCATCGTGAGATGTCCCCGCGTGCGCCGTGCAAATCCCTCCCCCGTTTCCTGTCCTGTGCTTGCGCTCAGTCAGTAAATGTGGCGGGTTAGGGGTGCGCACATTCGTGTGCGACTTCTTCTGGTCCAAGAACCAGGTATCTAGTCCTACTTTATCTTAATATCACACATCGAGGAGAGCAGGAAGGAATGGTATATATTAACTATGTAGTGTGCAGTGTACACGTATGGTAGTTAGCGAATATTTTGGGTGTGTCGGCGGCGTAATGAAAGTAGGTCGAATATAGAAATCACGGAATTCTTTCAGCGGTGCTCTTCTTGGCGCATCTCCCGCCCCTCTGCCCACCTGTCTGGCCCCAACAATGCAGACTCTGCCTTGAAACGCAAGGCCTCCAGTGATCTCGACTCAATTCGATCCTCTGCTCGTGCTCATACTTCCCATACTGTTCCCTCTTCCTCTCCCCCCAAGATCGACACTGTGTAGATTTATTTATCTTGGCTGCTGTCGGACTAGAATTTATCACTTCCAATGCATTCCTGTCACAAGTTTAAGACTTTTTTGAACCGTTAAATATTTATTAAAATTCTACAGGTTCATTCAGGTTCGAACCTCTTCCAAACCTGAACCGAACCTGTATGAACCGAACCTAGGGGTTCGGTTCTAGGTTCGTCAAAAGTGCCGAACCAAACCCATCCTGAGGTTCAGGGTTCGGAAAATTTTGCTCTGAACCGAACCTAACCGAGCCCCGGCAACACTAGGTGTGGTGGCTCCGAAGAGCGCGGTATGAGGATGGGGTGCGAGCGGCGGGGGGCAGCGGGGAGGGTGGAGGCAGAGGGCAGAGGGGCAGCATTGGCGATGGCGTGCGTCGAGTCGAGCTGCTGTGCGCTGGCACGTTGAGGCCGACGGCGTTGATGGGATGCGTGCGCAAACACGCGTCGCGTTGCATCAGGAAAAAAGGGAGCCACAACATAGTGCTATGGAGGCTATGTATCATCTGTAGCCCTGTCGCTAGGTACCCCTTTATGTAGCACCTGTAGCCAACCGGGGCAGCTCTGTAGCCCCATGTAGCCATCTGTAGCCAACAGGTCAGTCTCTGTAGCACTCTGTATTCAACCGCAAGGCTACCCAAGAAGGGTTTTGCAATGAAAAAAGAAGGTGTAATACCTTCCACCTTGCATTTTATGTTTTTCTGTTAGTCTCTTCAGTTTCTCTCTTTATGTTCTTACTCAACTAATTAGAATATTAGAATATTTAAATTAAGCCGCCTTGGGGAATCGAACGCTGGACCTCGCACAAATAGATAAAATTTCAGGATGTACAAAATACCACTACACTACAGAAGCCATTGTAAAGTCTTGAACTGTGATGCCCAGATGAGGTCTGTGTTCATTCCACAATGTACTGGCCTCCCATTGAGAGGCTCATTCAAAGGTGATTGCACTTGGGCAACCCTTAAATTAATTTGCATCACCATATACTGATGCATTGAACTTGAATATTTGTGTTTAGAATGATTTTGATGTTCCAGCTTTCCGGAGAGCAAGATTTTTCATGAAAATGAGATGCGCGGTGAGTTATAGCATCATTCACTTCTAATTCACATTTGGCCACCCAATTCTGCTTTCCATGGCTAGCTTGCTACAGATTTATGAGGTGGACTACATTGCTCTATGTAGGCTCCATAGCATACAGATGTTATATTGTATCAGCACTGGCTACATGAAGCAACATCGGCAGCCCATAGGCTACAGATGGCTACAGTCAGCTACATATGGCCTTGGCAGGCTACAGAAGCTCCAGATGACTACAGAGACCTCCCCTTGGCTACAGAGGATTCACTTTTTCCTGATGTGGGGCGAAGTGAAATGCGGCAGTCAGTCGGTCGTAAGCAGGATGGATGAGAGCGGGAGTTGGCGGAAAGCAGGAGCCGGGCATATCCCGGGAACGGTGGGACAACTTCGCCGAGGCAGCGGGTAGAGTGGGGAGCGGCGCAAAGACAGGGCATGTGGGGGCCGGGATAGAAGAAATCGAGGCGGGGCATAACGCCGGATGACTGGGGTGCAAGACAGGGCAGGTCAACTTCAACCGAAGTGAACGGCAGGGCTGCCACGCAGGTGGGTTGGGGCAAGGGGGGCGGAGTAGGGGCAGCAAGACGAAGGTAGGGGCAGCTAGGCGGGGCGGGGCAGACGTCGGGTATATCGGAAAAGGGTCCTGCCAGGGCTGCACAGAAGAAACAGCATATGGTGCGGGGCGGCATGGGGCGGCGGCTTTATTGGGTAAGGGGCTCCGCGAAGGAAGCAGCAGGTATTGCGGGGCGGGCGGGGCATCGGACTTGTCGGGCAGAGAGACAATCTGATTTGGGAAAGAGATGGGGCGGGGAATCCCTTGGCGCTGGGACAAAACTCTATTTTAGGAAAACGTTTGAGCGGGGCGTTGCCCCAGCGACCGTGGGAAAGGTCAAAGCGAAGTCTCCCAAGATTGATGGCGTGAATTCACTAGTTCATAACTCACTCAAATATTGCTCAATAAATCTGAGAAAAATACATAGATGTAGCCCGAATCGAGGCGATCACGGGGCATATAATCTTTGTGCGGTTGGCGTTCAAAAATAGGTCTGGGGCAAGGCTACAAGTCACCTCAGCGAGTTTTTTGACATTCTGAACATTCTGGCCCTGCATAATGGCTGCAGATACACATTTCAGTCCAAAAATAGTTGGAAGGTGGTTCTCATATACAGCCAACCCCATCTATGCAGTCAGAATGCAAGGCACAGGTAAAGAAATTGGTTATTTTTGGAGAAAAGTTGGGAGACTGTACTGAGAATTTTCACCCTTGAAGGCCCAAAAATCGTCCCAGGGATTAGATTTTTCTATGATTTCTGTTGATCCTATGTGTGCACCTTGTATGAGGGCATTGACCTTTATAAGTGTGGGGAGGTGTCCCAAAAAAATCAGAAAAAACGGAGTGATTTGAATACCTTTATGATTATTTACAATAAGCTCCTTCTTTGCGGGAGAGAGGACACTATGCCATCGAGATAAGCCTTGGCCGGCATAAAACCGGCCGGAATGCATGCAGCGGCAGTTTTGCGCAAGACGTTCCGCATTTTACACCACTGGAAGGGCATGGGCATGCCCTCGTGGTCGTTCTCAGGAGTCTGAAGAACGATTTCCGGGACGGTTAAATGCCTAATCATCACGCCCTTTTTCGCCGCTGCAAAAGGGTCATCTACAGACAGATTCCGAAGCTCCATAGGGGTGAAATGGTGGGCCAGGAAGTAAATCTGAAGGTCATCTCGCGAGGATCGACGCAAGTACGTGCAGAGAATAACGAGCTGGAAAAGAATAGATGAGATTACCGTGACCCTCAAGTGCAGCGACTTCGAGATAAAAGCGGGGTCATCCGAAAGCGATGTTGTCACTGCTTGATTCAGTATGACCAACATGCACCTCAATCAGCGACGCGTCCCCAGGCAGAAGCCGGATGCTTGAAAGTTTTTGTGCAGATGCTTTGGCGTGGCTGACCTGCCTCTATTAAGGCCTACCGCCATCCATCCGTCGTAATCGGCTATGATTGGGTGAATGGAAGGGTCGTCTGCAGGGAGAATGGCAATGAAGGTGGGACGGGAATGAAAGAGCTCAGCTGAAATCTCTGAATATTTGTATTCGTAGAGTTCGACCGCATCTTCCATTAATCGAGGCGGTCATTTAATTGCGCCCACATTGTCCTGAAAATTTTCAGCATCTTCCGTTCACAGCGCAGAATTACACCTACCTTATCATACACCTGAATGATTGGAAACAATGTATTAACTTGCCTTGCCTTGAACGGACAGCTAGTCACGGCAACAAAGCGGCATCGAGTCTGAAGGCTCCACGTGTAAGAGGTACCCATTAAACTAATATTCGAGGCGGAACACGGTGTTGGGGCGACTCCTAGCGGAATGCACTTCCAATAAAATTCTCGAGTCAGTCGCCATATCATTTCATCACTCGACTCATACCCAGAAACCTCTTTGACGGTTCCTCTGATTCAATCCAAATGTATGAAAGTTGATTTTCGCTGTTCCCTTGGTCTCATACTGTTTATAACCCTCATAAAATATCTCCGAGAACCAAAGGACAAAGTTAGTCCTGGGCATTCGAACATCCGGTCAACTTCAGTGTCTATTTCGACTCCACGGCTTGGTTTATGTTTCAACAACTTTGCCGGATTGACTGATACCTTCTGGAATTGAACTCGGGCCACTCGCTCCGTCAAGCTGGCGAAGACAACTCTGAATAACAGGGACTGGCTATTCAGTACATATATCATTTTCAAATTTCTTTCTTTCCCTCGTGACAGGAATTCTGAAGAAGAGCATATCATCAACGGCACATTCTTCTGCGTACCTGGCAATGTAAATACGAGACCACCGAGGAGGCCCGATACAAAATTTGTCGGTATTTCGGGCCTGTCAAACTTCAAGGACAGTTTCTCTCAATCCAATGTTCCATCTGTCTCGGTAGCCCAGACGTTCAATGCGTGACCATTCTCTGTAGTGGTTCTACTTATCTTATTTGACGTTTAATTGACGTAGCGGAGTTTGAATAAATGATAAGAAAATGTGGGGCAACGATCACCCTTGAACGTCTGGGGCATTTGGTATAGCAACACCCCCCGTCCTGTCACATCTCTTTTCCCTTTCTCTCCTCATACATCGGAGCCCCAACAGCTGGTCATACCGAGGCATATACCTCTTATCATGAGCTCCGAAAATTTTCCACATTTTCTCTCACTTCTGGGTGCAATTCAAAACTGCTACTATCTACACAGTCTACATGCCATTTTGTGCCATTTCGACCCCAAATCACACTGAGAAAAATTCCACTGTTTTCTGTTCATGCAGATCATCCTTTTCTGCTAATTTGGATTGGAGCAGGTCCTCCTAGAGCCCACAGGCAATTTTTTTGTGAGGTGCATGACACCAAAAGTGTGACAGGACGGGGTGTTGCTATACCAAATGCCCCAGACATTCAAGCGTGATCGTTGCCCCACATTTTCTTATCATTTACAAGACCAGCCACCGCTTCGCTCCGGCAATAAGAAGCAGGGCAAGAAAATATCACGAAAATAATCTATTGTCAACATCCAATCATACAATTAGAAAGAAAAAAAAAGACGATGTGGATCATAGCGGAATCAGGAAACACCATGGAGAATCAAAGAAATCAATGCATCTGAAGTTTTGAGATATAACAGGGAAGACGGCAGAAGAGGAGCAGCTACGTACAGTTGGTGAACCAAGAATAATCGGGGCTGGGTGCTCAAGAGAGGAAAAGGAAGCACTGGCGAGACTAGGTAATAGAGGACAACTTTAGCTGAATGTTTCAATTTTCATTGATTCAAGTTGCAGCAGCCAGAAACGACAGAAGAATTCAAGATATGAAGGTATAAATTTGGTTCATAAATTGTTGCCAGCCAAAGTGAACGGAAAAGCGAGAAAACCACAAATCTTGATATAAACGAAAGCTGGCAAGATAGGGTCGCAGGGGTTGGAAGCAAAATTGCGTAGGTTAAGGAGGTTCAAAGTAATCATGGATGAGGAAGCAATGGACACGACATAGCAAGGGCGAGATTCAGCATTGAGAACATTGACACAGTGGCAGTTGCAGACATAAATTGTGAGGATGATCGAGCAGATGCCCAAGCTTGAAGTAGTAGGTTTAAATCAAACCCAAGGAGAGACTATTCCTCACAGCAGTAGATCCAGAGATCAGATCGAAAATGAAAATAAATTCGAGGAGCCAAGTGGGTGAAAGGGCTCCATTCACGTTGTTTTTATATATAATGAATCTGCCGGAGGGGATACGTGGCTGCCCGGCCTGATGAATAGAATCATGCTGCGCTATAGCCAGTAACGGCTGCGATCGACTGCGACCTGTCAAGAAAAAGCTGCGCGCGGGTCAGCTGATTAATGGCAAATGAAAAGGCAGTGTTGAAAAGTGGAGAGAGACGATGACAGAAGGGGTTAATTGAAGAGCAGGGGCAGAGGAAGAACAAAAGGAGAAATGTTACATGGGGATACAGCACAGCCAAACGAGCAAAATCTTAAAGAACGGTTAATTCAAACTCCTCTATGTCAATCAAACGTCAGATAAGATAAGTAGAACCGCTACAGAGAATGGTCATGCATTGAACGTCTGCGCTATCGAGACAGTGTTCCATTGAAGTTAGGGCTTCAATTTAAGTGCTTAATTTTATCAAGAGGGTTACGAGTAATTATGTTTACATAATTCTCGTTCTTAATCAAATGAAGGGCAGAAAAAAGTGCTTGATTTTTACTTGTCTCCGCTCATTCGTGTAATCATTTTATGCCGTAATATCATTACAAACTTTGGAACCATTAGCTTTTTTGTGATACTTGTATAAACCATCCGGAAGGGGCAGAGTGTGATATGGTAACAGATCCCCCCTGGGGCCGGTTCAATCCCGAGTGCACCATTTTTTTTTTCTCCTTATCCCTATATCGAAATTTTACCAGTTATTGTTGGCAAATTATCAGGCTGAGTAGATGGCGTCCTTTAACATTTTTTTGCAGACATGCATCATGGTATGTGCAATGGTCGACATTGCTTTTCCACATTTGATCGATCAGTCCGATGATATCCGAGCTGCCGAAAGCCATACACGATCACGTGTTGATGTGTTCAACATGCACAAGACACGCATAAGAGCTATATACCATTGTGGTTATTATCTGCGACTGCCTAGTCGGCCAAACTAGGTACTCGGCCACTTGCACAATATGGGATGTCACTGTACATATTTCTGCTTCCGGGCACTTGTACGGTGGAATACAACTTGTGAGGATGTTGTATGTCGAGTTTGGACCCAAATTGATGCGGCTATCAAAAACTGCGGGACGTTTTATGTCAAGGTGGCGGCGTGTGAACATCATTTCTTATCTCCGAACGGCCCTCGCGCTCGACTTTTGCTCTTTTCTCCACCAGTTCTTCACCGATTCGCAGGTTTGGGGGCTTGTCTTCATCCTTGGATTCCGGGTAATGGATTCTCTACATACCATACACGAGGAAACTTCCCCCTCGTCTCCTGGACTCATCAAGGAGATCTCGACCTGATTCTAGGTGGCGAAATCCGGCCACCCCTCTAGCGATCTATCCGTGTTTAATTCGGACTAAAGATTTGGGATATTTATTCGACACGACTATCTCAGTATTCTCCCTCATTAATTTGGCTTTTAGATGTCCAACTTCCCCTTCACAGCCGGCCGCTACTTCAAACCACAGAATTTCACTTGCATGGGAAGATGGATTTTCTTGGAGGGGTTATCGGTATGCGGGAGACGTCCTGTGGCCATGGGTGTATCGAAATACATCCTATTGAGTATTTCCTACCCTCGCTGGGGTCCTCGATAGGTTCTGTCCCTTGCAGGGCACAATATTCCCTCCGCACCATCCTCTCGCCCATTCAGGTCGGCTTGAAAGGGAAATCATTATCGTCTTCCTATAGCTCATATGCACACTTTGAGTGTATAGAATTGTGCAGTGGTATCCTTAGAGTCATTTGGGCTACAGTGGGGCGAAAGGAACCAGTGCAAACGAGCGAAAGAGCCGGGTGGCCGACTAGCCCGTTTATTGCCCCTTTGGGACTTTGCCGAAAGGAAAATTCAGTGAGGTTCAGAATCGCCATGTAAATTCGCGGAAAATGTCTTAACTCACTCTCAGGATGCATAACCTTGGTTCAGGGCCCATGCATTCATACCTACTGGCCTCCATGGGCATAATCGAGCTAAATTATGCTAAGGTGGCCGAGTACCCGGTCTCTGATAATACATTTTTTGTAGGCTTTCTTAGGTGTCAATAAGTGACCTGGAACTTGTTTAGAGGCAGTTGAATGCCAAATTTGATAGATAACAACTCGAGTCGCGATCTTGATTCAACACTAGATGAGTAGCTCGCATTTATGGTATATCACTGATTGCCACTTTTAGCCCCATGTTCCGTAACTTTGGTCCTAAGCGGGACCGTGCCGTGTAATACTACCTACCTACCTACCTCTTCCCCACCTTGCTCCGTATTCAGATTGACCATCTGCATCCTCACTGCAGGTGGTTCCTCCCCCTCCGAGTCCGAATCAACTTCAATCTGGCGACGTTTTGCAATGGGATTGCTGGAGTGCCGAGTAGTTGACCCAGAAGTAGCTGGTGGTAATAAATGCAGATCTCGATATACAGTTTCCAAGTGTGTCACCATGTTTGACACACCTTCCAAATAAAGTAACCTGATTTAATGCGTTGCAGTTGTTCATATGGCTGGATATCCTGGATTCAGAGTGTTTCGAGCCCCAAGAAACCAAATACTCTTTAAAATCCATGTGGTAACAAATGTAGATCCCAATATACAGTTAGCACGTCAGTCACTGTGCCTGATGCATCATCCAAATAAAGCAAGTTGATTCAATGCCTTGCGGTTGTTTGTATGCCTGGATATGATGTATTCAGACTGATTTGAGCTCCTAAAACTTAAATCCCTTTTAAAAACCATGTGGTAACAAATGTAGATCCCGATACTCAGCTTCCATGTCAGTGACCGTGTTTGATGCACCTCCTGAATAAAGTAACCTGATTTAATGCCTTGTGGTTGTTCGTATGGCTGGATATACTGGATTCAGAGTGTTTCGAGCCCCAAGAAACTAAATGCCTTTTAAAATCCGCGTGGTAACAAATTTAGATCTCCAAATACAGTTACCACATCGGTCACTGTGCCCGATGCACCCTCTAGATAAATCAACTCGATTCAGTGCCTTGCGGTTGTTCGTTTGATCGGATATGCTATATTCAGAGTTCCTCGAGCTCCTAGAACCGAAATCCCTATTAAAAACCGTGTGGTAACAAGTGTCGATCCCGGTATTCAGTTTCCGAGTCAGTTACCGTGTTTGATGCACCTTCCGAATAAAGTAACCTGATTTCATGCTTTACAGTTGTTCATATAATTGGATATGCTGTATTCAGAATGGTCCAAGCCCCAAAACACTCAATCCCTTTTAAAATCCGTGTGGTAACAAAGGTATATCCCGATATACAGTTTCCAAGCAGGTCACTGCGCCTGATGCACCTTCCAAATAAAGTAAGTTCATCCGATGCCTTGCGGTTGTTCGTATGACCGGATATGCTGTATTTGGAATGTTCCGAGCCCCACGAAAACAATTCCGTTTTAAAAGCCGTGTGGTAACAATTGCAGATCCCGTTATACAGTTTTCAAGTTGGTCATTGTGTTTGATGCACCTTCCGGATAAAGTAACCTGACTTAATGCCTTGCGGTTGTTCGTATGGCTGGATATACTGGATTCAGAGTTTTTCGAGCTCCTAGAACCTAGACTCCCTTTCAAAACCGTGTGGTAACAAATGTAGAACTCAATATTCAGTTTCCGAGCCAGTCACCGTGTTTGATTCACCTTCCGGAGAAAGTAACCCGATTCAATGCTTTGCGGTTGTCCATATGGTTGGATATGCTGTATTCAGAGTGCTTTGTTTTCATGTAGGGACATAATAGGAATCCCCTCTGGGAAATTCATTGACTTGGGCACACTGAAAAATTTCCATTACATAATTACGAGTACCTGCCGCGCCCTGCGACGGCCTTACCCCCCAAGTGATTCTCTGTCAACAAGATCACAGCAAGGACAATTAATACATTCAGAAGCAGCCCTGCTTTCGAAGTAGGAGTAGGATTTTCTGTTTGTGACGGAAGTCCCGGGTTTCGGATAGACGCTTGTGTAGTCAGAATGGAAGCAGATTCGGGGAATGAATTTGTTGGAGAGTGTGGCAGTCTAGAAGCTGGATTGACAAAAATCGAACGTCACAAATCTAGTACCTTGTGGGAAGTGGCGCTTGGGGCCGACCGCGCCCAGCGAGCACTAGATGAGCGCTTCAGATTCTCAAGTGGCATTGTGCAAGACTGCTGACCTATTGCCAGAGATCAGGTGGAAACAAAGGTCAGGCTCCAATTTGGAATGGGTGGTGGACGAACGCTTCCGAACATTTGGCGCAGGACGGGCGTCTTTAAAGATTAAAGGGTCTGAGGGGAACAAAATAGGATAGACGACGGAACTGTAGCGGAGATTGTACTTGGTTGACAGCGGAGATCGAAAAAGCTTCCGACGGACAGACAGACAGACAGACAGAAGTAATTTAAATAGGGTGACTCGGATGTTCACAGCATATTCGTACAGGGATGATACAGTGACAACAATGACTATTACGAAAACAAGTAGGAGAAGTACGACCACAGTTACGATTGTGTGTTGGCTCGCTGAACGCGGTATTGCTTAATGAGCGTTTTAATCTTTTCCTCCGCCTTTGTGGAACGACAGATTTCCGCGACCGTGGCTGCATTCGCATAGCTGCGAATTTCCCAGTGAACCGTACCCGTGTCCGAATTCGAGTAGTTCTTCAGGGCCAGATTGATGTCGTCCATAGTTAGACAGCGGGGCGGTCGAATCTCCAAAACCACGAAGAAGAGGTGGTCCATCACGAGCGTCAGGTCGACCACGTAGCCCATGAAAAATCGCAGGACTTCGGGGCTACGCAAGCTTGAGCACAGAAGAGATGACGGGGGTGCCCACATACGTCTGTACATAAAGGTTTGCAAACCATCTTAGGAACATGGCCGACAGGCCGATGGCTGCAACGGCTGGAGCCACAACAGACGCTACGGTTGTTCCAACTATACCAACGAGAGTCTGCACCTGTTCTAGATTTTCGCTGTGTAGCGAACAATCAGTGTGAAATAACGGACTCATCGTGATGTTACACACAACCACAGCTTGACTTTTGAATCGTCGGGAACTACAAGCTGCGCGAGAGATTTGATTTTCGTGATGAATTCCTCGCTGTTCAACAGCTGTTGATGGAACGTAAGAGCGAGTTTCCTACGTCAGAGGATGGAAGCATACATGACTGTCCTCGAAATTCCAGCTTGCCGTGATATCATAGTGAAGCAATTGAAGGCACTTTTCAAGCTTCAAACCCATGAGATCAGTGCTTGACGAGAGAATTGGCCAGTATCCTAGCAATAAATTTTATTTCCAGAATACCGTAGGTGGCTGACAAAAAAAAAAAAAGAAGATGAATTACGTTTCATCCCAACTCTGAAATTCACACACGAGCGATCAGCAGACAAAAAGACATCTCAAGAGCGAGCTCGAACTTACTCTATAGAAGCATTGATCTTCTCCCAAGCACTGGCCCGCTGAGCCATCGCGGCAACAAACCATACTGGTCCACTGAAGGAAGCTTGAGTAATACTGATAAGATTTGCTAAAGCGGGTCGGTCTGGCGTATGGGACCGTCCGAGTCCTAAGAATAGGGATGTCAGGTAATATTAGCTTAAAGTTGACGTATCGAACCGGATGTTTTCGCATACGGAAGCTTGCGATCGATGCGCCGCAACGGGCGCAGACAAATATTCTTGAACTCGGCATTAGCTCTCTCATCCAATATCAGATCAACCTCTGCATCGGGCTTGTCCAACTCCTCATCGGTAAGATTCTTCTCCATGGCACTGATCAGTTTGTCGAACTGAGTAAACACGACAATTATTGGGACTGCACCCGGTGCAATATGTCAGACAAGTTCCTCAAGAGAGTTGGATGATTACCATTCTTTTTGGCAGCAAGTTTGAGGAACTCTTCATCTCCCGTCTCGAAAGCCCTACTACCAGCATGAGGAATTTGTATGCATAGCCTAGATTGCCAGAACATTTCAAAGCTAAGCCCGATCTACGGGAAGGATGCAACGCACCATATGGCATGAACTTGATCTTTAAGAGGTACGTTTTCACCGTGCAACTCAACAAAATTTCTTGCCGCCTCGAAATTGTCCGGCTGCCCAGGCTCGAAACCCATAGAATCGTGCAGTACGAAGCGATCATTACGCTCGGAAATGATCGCGTCTTCGATATTGCATTTCCCTCGCACATTATCCGATGCAGTCTGAAGTTGCAGGTCACCGATAATGTTGCTAAGATAGAAAAAAATTAGGAAGTACCGCAAGATCGGTCCCGAATGCATAGTTGATGAGGGACGATTTTCCCGCTCCAGCCTATACCTTCGTGAACGATTGAATGCGAAATGGTTGTGGCTGCTTTGACCTTCCCAACCACCAAAACCCGAAATCTATCCACGCCAATCAGCATTCAGGGACATTGGGGCATGATCGTACAGATCGCACCTCGGACACTCCTCGAGTATTTCTTCAGTCGTCGGGCGGCGAGTCTGGGGATCATCCATGGGCATCGAGTAGCGAATGGACGAGAATGAACTGGTGGGCGAGACGTGGGCGAGAGAAAGGAACGCCTTCCATGTGGCAGGCGAAAACGTGATGTTACTGTGACGCACCTAAAAAGGCAATCCATCGACCCAAAAAAATGGAACCCTTAAAGTCTTATGTGCGAGCGGTGGTCATGGTCTACGCCGCACGGGAGTGGCTCAGCCGGAAGTGGGCCGTGGCGTGGGCGTGGGGAGTAGGGTGCTATGTCCTACTCTGCTAGCGCGGAGATCCGAGCGGCATGCATCGAGAATAGACGGATGGGTGTCTGGGTTACTTACGAGACGAGAAGATCAGACGGTGTGGTGTACGATGAGTGGGCGTCCTCTGAATTGGGTGAGAGTCGACGAAGAGAACAGGATGCGTGTTCACTCGGAAATAGGGCAGCTCGATATCGGCCTGCTTGAGTGGTTGATTCCTTGGGGCAGAGGGTTTGGATCCAGGGGAAGAGAGAGCAGCCAGTGCTGGTACACGCCGTGGCCATGACGGCGGCGTCGGAGATAAGGTTGATTGATGTGATTGCTTGACAGCTTGATCGGCTGAGATCCCCAGATCACAGATCTGCCAGTGGTTCTGTCGGGATCGACCACCAACCACCCTTGGCTTACCGGCCTCGATAGCGAGACTTCACTTAAGCTGCACCTGCGGACCGATTTTTATAAGCTCTAGCATTCCATTCCTAGCGTTGTTTTTGCCCATCTTACTGTAGTGTTTCGACCAAAGGTTCATGGGGTGTCACCCGTCACCTCAATTGTTCACTGGGTCAGTTGTTCATTCCTCGGCAATCACGACAAAACTACTATAAAAGGCAATTCGGCAGTTGCCGGACCGAAGGTTTTCGCGTTTTAGGCCTTCGGGTCTAAAATTGCGCCGCCACTTGTCACCGACGCCAAAGTTGTTCATTCACAGGCCAGTGTCACCCGTCACCTGAACCTTTGGTCGAAACGCTACAGTACTCCCACACGGTCAAAGCGTGGATTTTGGGCGCGAATTCAAGAACCCTGTCCGCGTGGATGCATGGCAGGTAAGTATATGCAACCTGTCAGGATCGATAGAGATGGCCGTCGGCGCCACAGAGTGACGTGGGACTTGGAACTGAGTGTCGACCACACATTCTTTCCACCTTGATTTCCAAAACGACTGTCTGACCACCGAAAACAGCCAAAGCCCAACCTGCTCGACAAGCTCGAGGACCGACGGCGCAGAATCACTCAGAAACGCAGTCCGGCATCCTCTCCGCAGCAATCTCGAAGCACGACACCAGCGCCGTTTAACAGGCAAGGACCGGCACTCGGTGACCGTGAAACTGCGAGTGAGTCTTTCGTTCGCGTTCCAGCCACTGCTGATCGCTTCAACCTAGTCTTGCCGTCTGACGCTGAGAGTGCATCCAAGCGCGTGGATAACGGGGAAGATGTGTTGAAAGGAGGTGAGACTGGTGCGTCTTGTTATTCCACATACCTACAGCAATTCACAAAGAAATCCAGATGAGCCAGATACTGTGCAGTCCATGCCTGGTGAGTCATCTCAAGATATCTAACTCATATTTGCTTGCCCACTAAGGATGATTCGCTATGCCAGTTGGAGCAACATATAATGTATCTGGTATTTATCATATTACATGAATCTAGATCAAGTCATGGCTCATCCATTGGTCATTAGTTCGTGGTGGGACTGGGGGCCCCGGAGGCCAGGGTGGGTCACAGGGTGATGCTGGTGGAACAGGTGAAGGAAACAGGTTCACAATCCACCACAGCAATGTCAACCTCACAAATCCCGGTGCAACTGGTATGCTCTTCTACGGCTTGTAAAAATTTCGAAGCTGATGTACCAATTCAAAGAATTACACTCTATCAAGGACAAGCTCGCCAGCCATGTTGCAGCACAGCATAAATTTACAGATCAGAGCAAAAGTCTTTGTGCACCTGGTACTCATGTGGAAATCCAAGCAAACATCTTGGAGTGGCTCTCACCACAGCCTGGCACCAAAGAATGTATCTTCTGGATCACAGGTATAGCAGGCAGCAGAAAATCAACACTCTCTGCAACTGTCATTGAAAGTCTTCGCAAAAACAAGAAGCACACACCTGTCGCAGCTCAGTTCTTCATCTCATAACATCCCTGAAACAATCAATCCAGAAAAAATTATTCCCACTATTGCACTGCAGCTTGCTGAATTCTCTCCAGTTGCTGCTGGCATTATCCATAATGTGTTGGAGCATGGCTTCCCTGCTACTAGGAAAAAGCAAGTAGAGGAACTTGTATTAGCTCCAGTCAGAGAACTCTGCAAATCTTGTGATGTTGTCGTCATACTCATTGATGCACTGGACAAGCTCCAGAATGCTGCCAAGAGTGTACTAGAGATCCTGTCACCAATTGCACCAAGGGCCTGTGACCTTCCTATCAATGTCCGATTTCTCATTACTTCTCGACCAGAGCATTGGGCTGACATCTCCAAGTCCGAAACTCTTGAGCTCGCGGTGTTCAAACAGCATGCCCTTGAGACAGAATCATCTGTGAATGAAGTTCACAAGTTCATTGTTGCTATTATGAAGAAGATTATACCAGATGAGCCTGGGTGGGACAATTGGCCACCTTCTGGGAAAGTGAGGCAGTTATCCAACAAAGCAAATGGCCTCTTCCACTATGCTGCAACTGCTCTTCACTGGATTGAGAACCAGATTGAGGGAAAACAGGTCTTGTCAAAACTGGGTCTTTGATAAGTTGACTCATGAGGGTGGGCTTGGCCAGCTTGAGAATCTGTACAGGGTCATTTTGACCTCATTCGAGGATATAGACCAGGTGGCACAGAATGCACGACAGCATGAGGTTCGACTAGCTAGCTTTCAGCATGTTATTGGAACCATTCTTGTGCTTTACAAGCCATTGACCATTCGTCAAATCATTGCTTTATTGGATGACATTGAGGTGGACAACTTGGATGTCCCATCCTTCCTACAGAAACAGATGTGCAGCGTCTTGATTCCTGGCATGACTAGATCATTTGAGGAAGCAACACCACAAATGCACAAGGCTTTCCGTGATTATATCATAGATGGGCATGCACCAAAAGAATTCTGCATCCTCACGGGCCATGCACATTTCGTAACAGCAAGAAGCTGTCTGGAGGTCATCATCAAGGCAGGGAGCCAGTCTGATGTTGCTGTGGAATATTCTGTTCAGCTACACTTGCAAAAGGCAGTGGAAGGAGGCATGCCATGTGAGGATGAGAGGATGTGGAACTTGTTTGGAAAGATAGTGGAGGAAGTTAAAATCAGCATCTGGGTATCAACAGATGTGATCGATGTATTTGTTGATGTGGCCACTGTGGGGTGAAGGCTATTGGAGGTGAGTGGCAATATGGGGAGAGAGGGAGAAGAATAATGATCTTGGAGTAAAATACCAATACAGAGAAAGTGCAGGGAATTTCAAAGATATTGAGGAAAGCAAAAGTGCGTAGTAAGCTAATGATGAATTGATGTATTTGTTGATGTGGCCACTGTGGGGTGAAGGCTATTGGAGGTGAGTGGCAATATGGGGAGAGAGGGAGAAGAATAATGATCTTGGAGTAAAATACCAATACAGAGAAAGTGCAAGGAATTTCAAGGATATTGAGGAAAGCAAAAGTGCGTAGTAAGCTAATGATGAATGGTTCTAGTGTTCCGAGTATGCTAATCAAGATTTGGTCTCTAGGAGGTGTGTGCTTTCCCCCCATTGCCCATGTTTGTCTTGCTCACTTTTTCTTGCCTTCTCATCTCTAGGAAGTGTGTGCTTTTCCCCCATTGCCCATGTTTGTCTTGCTCACTTTTTCTTGCCTTCTCGTCTCTAGTTTGTGCGTGCTTTTCCCCCATTGCCCATGTTTGTCTTGCTCACTTTTTCTTGCCCTCTCATCTCTAGGGAGTGCATGCTTTTCCCCTATTGCCCATGTTTGTCCTCCCACTATTTCTCATCCTCTCCCTATCCAGATTGTAAGACCCTGCATTCCTTTCATTACTACTCACATCACCTTTTCTCCTTGCAGCCCTATAGAAAAATTTGGGATGAGGGCCTTCTTGAAACTTGGGAAAGCCATCATTCCAGTCTCCTTCATGCACAGGATGAAGAGATGGATATCTTTGACCATCAATTTTTAATGCTTGATTTGACTTAGGACCAAGTACTAGAAACAAAATAAATTGAGCCATCCCACATGTGTGGGGCAATGCAAGTGTACTCACATTATTGTAGTTGTATTGGGGACTGGCAATGCATGCATATCACAGGCAGCAAAGCCCATGGCTTATCAAACAATAAGCCACTGCAGCATGTAGCTGGTAGTTGGCCAGAAGTTGGCTGACTGTTTCTTGGCTTAGTCAATTAGGAATGTGCACTGATTCAATTCCTGGTCCTGGTATCTTTTATAATATTCTAGTTGAATTTGTGTCCTCACTCATATTTTTGATTCTATCGCTGCAGACTCTCTACTAAATGGTGTCATAATCTCTTTTGTGTCCCTCACTGTAGAGGCCTTCCTGTGGCCTGATGTTGGCTGGCAACCTTATTTCCGAGCCCTGTAGCTGCCTCCCTGGGAAATCCTGGGTCCTAGAAGCCCAAATTTAATTATCCTAGAAGATTTTCACCTTAGGTGGGTGAGGAGATGAAGGGATGAACTGAATCAGCTAAGACATTGCCCCAACCCATAAATGCAGTGTATGAAAACATGTCAGTACTGGGAACTGAACCATTGCACACCCTGAATTGAATTAGCCAAGTCATGGTCTACCAACTTCCAGCCAACTACCAGCTACATGCCACAGCAGCTTATTGTTTGATAAGCCACGGGCTTTGCCACCTGTGTATGTGCTTGACTGCAATTACATAATACTGTCAATTACGGAAATCCTGATAAAGAATGCATGAGCTTGGTGTGGCCTCACTCCTCAAAATCTCAATGTGGACCTGCAGAGGGGGGATCTGAGCACACAATATTCATTATACATTGTCATGTTTGGTAGGTGGGCAACACAACACTTGCTGCAGATTCAAATGTTGTTTCATGGTTCTACTTATGTGCTCATTGTCCTCTACAGATAAATAAGCAATGGATGAGCCACTTGTAATGCTCATCACTTTCCCATGGTCAATCCTAAGATGTGTCTTCTTTACCATGATTTTGGCAAAACACTGCTGAGACCCCTTCGGAATGCCCACAAGTCAATGTTTGTGTTGATACTGAACTCATGACCATCCATATGAATGAACCATATACTTACATTGGTCTGATCAGCACAATTGCATCTTTCCCATGTATTTTCTCCTTTGACAAGTGACAACAGGGAGATGTTATGAAATGTGAGAACAAAAATTCTGAGATGCTGGTTCCCTGTGTATTCCAGGTACGAATTGAGTGAGCATAGAAATGAGGAAAACAGTCCAGATCTGACTGTGCAGTGAGTATTCTATTGACTGCTCATCAAAGATGATGATGTATCATCAATTTTGTCCACTCAGATATGGCCCTGCAGGCCCATACTGAAACTCTGGGGAGACGATTCTCTGGTTATTTAAAGCATGGAGGAAATAAGCCTATAAGCAGGTGGAAAAGTGAGTAATTGAACTCAGAACAAGTCTCCTATTGAAAAAGTGACAGGAAAAACATGAAATTCTCGCTAGGATGCTTCTATAATGATGTTAAACCCTGTATAAAAGATTCTGAGGATGCCATCCTCTGCATATTTGAAATGCTCAGCAGATGAGCCTATGGACAAGGCAAGCAGATGAGAATTGAGGCTGTTGCTACTGTCCTAATCGTGGGGATCTAAAAAAGCCCAAAAAGAAAAAAAAAGAAAGAAAGAAAAAGAAAAAATTGGTTTGCACCTTATTTACTGCAAAGTGCTGTAATTTCAGGGGCAAGTTTGAAATCTGCTACACACTAGTACCAGGCACAAGACAGCCAGCTACAGGCGCTACCAACCCACCTGCTAAAGGATAATGTTGCTACCACTGCTACTGGGCCCCTGGCTGTGGACTACCCTAGCGTTATTCCATCTTTTTTTTGTTTAACATTTACTTTCTCATGGCGAGGTATATTAATGGTTAACCTATGTCCTAGTGTGCACATTCCCTTGTCCGTTTATGAATCTGAACCCCCTCAAAAAAAAATCTCACCCCTACCCCCCTCTGTTCCCATGCTACAGTACCATCCAAAATGGGCAGGTTTTGCATAGGTTCCCTTTCAAAAACATCTTACTACAAAAACAAGGTAGAAAATCACCCCCTATCCCTGAAACCTACCCAATCAGGTAGTATCAGGTGATAGGATCATTTTTCATACCCATACCTTATTTTTTTTCTTAACGGTTACCATTTTACAAGCCTTTTTCTGCCAACCTACAAAACCTATGTTGATGACGTCACTGAACCGGCGTCATCTCGGAGAAAGCCGACCTATATCCGGCACTTACCCGGCACTTCCCGAAGTCAACCAAAACCTACACTAACCTACGCGCCCCTATGCTCCTGCCTGCTGAGACCTAACCTGGACCTACGCAACCTACCTTCCCTCATGCATCCAACCTACTTTGGCATTGCCACCCTAGTCCTGCGTAGGTCCCTCCTCAAACCAACCTAACTAACCTACGTACCCTAGCCCCTACTTCCCTGCTGCCTGTCACTAGCTACCCCAACCTACTTTCGCCGCCACCCTCCCCTCTACCTTCTAACTGCCCTACCCGCCCGCCCAACCTAACCAAACCTATTTTTACACATCAACCTACTCTCCCTGCTCCAACCAACCTAACTAACCTAACCAACCTATGTATCTGCCACCCCTACTTCCCTGCTGCCTACCCCGCTGCTAACCTACTTTCACGCTCGCCCTCCCCTCTACCTCCCACGCACCCTACGCTCTCGCCCAACCTCACGCGACGCGTTTGTTTGTGCATGCGTGGCATCGCCATCTCGCTTGCTGACGCCACGTCATACAAGGATAACCTACTCTGCCACCCTACGCTACCTACACCGCCTGCCCTATGCTACGCCACTACGTCACACGCCGACAACGCCCTCGACCTGCACGCCGTTGACGGCTTGCACGTCATACCCGCTCTCTGTCGCTGCCCTACGCTGCCCGCTCTACGCTAGGCCGCTACGTCACACGCCGACGACGCCTTCGACCTGCACGCTGTTGACGGCGTGCACGTCATGCCCGCTCTCCGTTGCCCGCCCTACGCTACGCCGCTGCCCCGTTCCATGTCACTCAACGGCGACGTCCTCGACCTGCATCCCGTTGACGGCGTGCATCTCCGTCGCCCACCCTACGTTACACTACACCGCCCGCCCTACACCGCTGCCCCGTCCCACATCACACGACGCTAGGGTTAGGCCGCGCTCTTCCACGCCGCTGCCCTCCTCGCTTCCACTCCGACCTCCTCGCCGTGTACTGCGAGTACGCCGCCGCCGCCCACCCTCCTCCATCACTCGTCTCCCGCCTCAGCGCCCATACCGCCCCTTCTGCGAGCTTATCCACACCGCCGCCGCGCTCTTCCACACCGCTGCCGTGCTCTTCCGCACCGCCCCCGCGCTCTTCCACGCCGGTGCCCTCCTCGCTTTCACTCCAACCTCCTTGCTGTGTATTGCGAGTACGCCGCTGCCGCCGCCTGCCCTCCTCCTTGGTTCGCCTCATGCCTCGGCGCCCATGCTGCCCCTTCTGCGGGCTCGTCCACACCGCTGCCGCGCTCTTCCATGCCGCCGCCCTCCTCGCTCCCACTGCTACCTCCTCGCCGTTTACTGCGAGTACGCCACCACCGCCCGCCCTCCTCCCTCCATCGCTCACCTCAGCGCCCATGCCGCCCCCTTCTGCGGGCTCGTCCACACCGCTGCTGCACTCTTCCGCACCGCCGCCGCGCTCTCCCACGCCACTGCCCTCCTCGGTCCCACTCTGACCTCCTCGAGTACGCCGCCGCTGCCCGCCCTTCTCCCTCCGTCGCTTGTCTCGCGCCTCAGCGCCCATGCTGCCCTCTCCGTGCGCTCTTCCATGCCGCCGCCCCCCTCGCTCCCACCGCGACCTTCTCGCCGTTTACTGCGAGGACGCCGCCACAGCCTGCCCTCCTTCCATCGCTCGTCTCGCGGCTCGGCGATCATGCTGCCCCTCCGCGCTCTTCCACGCTGCCGCCCTCCTCGCTTCCACTTCGTGTCCAACCCCCGCCCGTGGTCAACGCCGGCGCCGTGCCCGTGCCTCATCCACGTCACCACCATGCCCACCGCGTGCCCATACAGGCCCCGCCGTTGCCCTTCGCGCTCCTCGCCGCCCCCATTTCCCCATCACCGCCGCCTTCGCGCTCATTGCTGCCGCCTCCGCGTCCTCATCCAAGTCAATACCGCCCTCCGCCCCCCTAGTCACCTATGCGGCCCACCTCCCTCAACGCCACCGTCACGCTCATCTACCCCACTGCCCCGGCATACAGCGCCGCTGCCGCCGCGCTCATCCACGCCGCCACCATGCCTACCGCCTCCACTGCTTGTCAACCGCTACTGCGATCACCCGCACCGCCGCGCTCTTTCACGCCGTCCACGGCCCGCACTGCACCCTTCTGCCTCTGCTGCCGCGCTCATCCACGCCGCCACCGTGCCCATTCACGCCGCCACAGCCCGCGCCACCTTCAACGCCGTATCCGCCGTCGTTCACGCTGGAGCCATGCCCATCCATGCGGCCGCCGCCCTCATCCACGCCCTCATTGTACTCGTCCATGTCACCACCTTACCATTCAGCACCGCCGCCCCTTCGTGCCTCTTTCCCTTCGCGCACCACTCATTCCCTGCCTTCCGCGCGAGCAACGTCCCCGCAATACCTTGCCGCTCGAAGTCCCTCGCCCGCCGCTCGCCACCGAAACGATACGCATTTCCTTACCTACTTCTTGTTTTTTCTTCCCTTTTATCTCCCACTGAACCCATCCGCTCGCATTAAAATACATTTGTGTATGTACATTACCCTCAATCCCATTTCTTAATTGCTCTGCCTTCACTTTCCATGAGCGCGCATTAGAACTTTGAGTAGAAATCCAAGACGATTAAAGAAAAAGCAAAAATGGCCAACATTGGCCCTCTCTTCCCGACGCGCTCGAGCCCTACTGACTCGATTCTGGACGGACGGACGAGTATGGAGATATCGAGGTGCGCACAGACTGTACCTCTTTCGTACCGCTGCAGACCCGCAAGTCATCCCATCCTACTTGTCTCCTCAATCTTTCATGTAGATGTCTCCCTCTGTCGCGACCCTACGGGGCCTCTTACCGCTCGCATTTGCGGCCGAGATTCACTTGCCCATTCACCTTCCTTCTTAGGTACGTTATCTTTCGTTCCTGGAATTGAATACGTTTCACACGTGCCCTTGACAGAGCGATGATACCATACCCGCACGTCCCGCCCCGCAGTATCGCGAGAAGTTGCCGCAGATGGGTACAAACTCACTTTATCTTTTTTAGGTGCGCCAGTATCTTCGACCTCAGCACATGCTCATTTGCTCATTCTCCTTCCTTTTCTATTTTCAATTCTATTCGACTTTCACTGGCCCCGAGAAAAATTATCCTAGTCGAAAGAACTCGCCCAGCCTTGCAAAACCCACAGTATGGCTACCTTGCGAGCATGGGACTTGCCAACATTCAACTTTATGATTGTTCGCTGCGAAGGTGGGCTTCCTACCCAATTTCTTGATCCTTCCTCATCTATTCCACTCACTGGGATAGCCCTAATCCATTTTCCTAGCACGCTGAGCCATCGTCCACTTCTGAAATCTGTTTACAAGGTTTACTGGTGAGCCTCGTATCCGCGAGCTGATTAGGCTTTCTTTGCTGTTACAATATCTTGCTCAAACCCTCTTGTCCAGGATCGTTCGATAAGGCCTGTCACAGTATGATTTATTAAACCTTAACAACGCAAGTGCGCCGTACTAGCTCTGACTTGAGTACTGGGCGATATTCAGGGGAACAACGTATATCCCATGAAATGCGAGAAGCGTGAGCAATTTTGAAACCCTTCTTCTGCGCTTTGACTGCGATGTCATTGGCAGATTTATATTCGCAGGGTTTGAAACATGAATTCTGTCGTTCCTGCCCTTGCCTTAAATCGGTTTTCTCGGAGAAATTGGAACTTTTTATATACTGACAAGAAACCGCTTCCCATTAGAATAAACCTCCAAAATCTTCCTGGGGTTCCCAGAGAGATTTCACCAGGCTCTGTAAGGAATCCTCGCCTGTACTTTATTGAATGAATACCCAATCCAAAATACGTCGATCAACCCCTGAGTACACAATCGTTCCTCAGGGGTTGACAACTCTCCGGGAATCCCAGAGAGTTCTCCTAATTTTATTTCCATCTTAGCCCAAACCGACTTTTAACTAACCATATACCTTGACGATACCCATTGCTCGACCGACAAGGCGTTTGTTTGCATACTTATATGTGCCGCCACCGTGCGTGGCCCACATCTCCGCGCTGACTCTCACACTAACCACCAAGACCACTCGCTGTATGACGGCAAGTATGCCGCCGCACTTCACGGTTCATCAGCCCTCTTTCTCCTGAAAATAAGTCAGCGAACTTTCGAAGTGACGGACTACCGGTCCAAGCTGGCTCTGATCTCTCCGACCAGTTCCGACTTCACACGTGCCCCCCGATCCTTCTCAGCTTCTTCGCATCGTACTCTTTCTTGTACCATGACTCGCACCAACATCCTGCGTCCCAACGTCACTCGCGAGATTGTATTCGGCCCACAAACTCACAAAACCTTCGGCACACTCACCAATGCTGTGCTCTGTTCGGTTACTCTTGAAATTCGTTCCACAGAAACGTAACCCCTTCATCCATTATTCCAAAGCTGCTGACTTATATTGGCCATGAAGATTGCCTACGCGCTACGAAATAGCGGCGTATACTGAGCTTCAGGAAGAACTTACTGCACGTACCTCCCCTCTTTCAAATCTACTCAAATTTCACACACACGCAACAGCATGTTATCGAGCAACTCATCCTCCGGGACCTTATCCAGACCTTACCTGACAAGATCAAGTGGACCGTCCCGTTGTACGTTATTTACGGCGGTATGGATTTCCTTTCCCAAGAATCTGGATCTACTCACACTCTCCCAGAGAAAAGCCCCTGGCTACTATCGGAGCGAAGGAATTTGTACTGGGTGAATAAGCAGATTCGACCTAGCACCTACAAATGGTTATTCAAGTTTAAACCGTTGTAGTAATCAAATCTTTATCTTGCTCCCAAAATCAATGACCACAATTTGAATATTTAACCCGCTTTAATTCACACTCGCAACGTGCTCCTCGGCTTATGCCGTCCCCCGCCAGAAGTCCAGAACATTCAAGCACCTTGTCATCATCCGCAAATTTGATCAATCAGCTGCAAACAAAAATCAGCCCATCTTCGCTTCCATTTCATGGCATCCAGTGAAATCTTCAAGGGCCAGTGTACGGCCACCCATTCTATCCATTTAAACTCTAATCAATTTATTTACAATTTATTCTCAGATGCTGTGTTTAGCCATCTCGTTCCCGAACCGTATTTGCACCTTTATGGTCGGCCAAATCTGTCTTTCAAAATCCATTCACCCATGACTTTCTCTGTTTCCCTTGGCGGATTAATTGCAACAACACCGGAAGAAATAGAGAAGATTACGTTCTGCGTCTGTAATGACCGGTTCGATGTCAAATTTATCTCCATGTACGAGATTTTACCCTGTTCTTCTAATTTTTGTTCACTTGCAACGCTGGGCGTACAGGTGGTGGAACAACACCTATCGCGTGTGTATGAGCACTTCGTTATCTTACCATACAATCAACGCCATTCAGATTGTTAACCGGCGGTTTATTTTTGACTGTGCTTCCAAGCGCCAACGTGTCTCTGAAGAGTCGTATTCCTGGGGAGGTCAGCCATATCTACAATGAATGTCTCGCTCACTTTATACTGACAATGTACAGTGGACGTCGACAGGGAGTTTGAAATTGTCCCAACCTGGGCCATCTGCGATTGGTCGGGGCCCATGCTGCCGAAGAAAGCCAAAGCCGGGGAGAAACGCAAAGTCCCCCCTGCGCTTGTTCAACCTACCGAGGTTCCAACGCCGACTCCGAGACCAACTAAATTCAAGACTGGGCTCCTCACCCCAGCGCCGTCCATTGACAGTCAGGTTCACAGAAAGGTAGCGCGTTCATTTGCCTTTCTACTGAATACAGCTCACATCGCCGCCAGCGGAAGAAAGTCCACCCTTGAGATCCTTTACCACAATTTTGCACCGTGTCTCATTTCTTTGAATATGATTTTGACGTACCATCTTGGCACCGCAGTTTATCCTAATCTCCGAAACGATTTGCATCCCTGGTCTTTCCAGGCCATCGAGTTCTCACAATACTTTAACCAGGCGAGTCGGAACTCTCCTCGCAATAACATTTTCCCCCTTCCATCCGTAATAGTGCTGGCTATAAATATGATACGATCAAATATATTTTGAATATATTCAAAAAAATACGAATACGATACGGCTTGAGGCCCGCCGATGAATATGATTATACCGTGAATACAATATGATATGATATAGATATGATATGATATGCCTAGTGGTGTATTCAAATATATTCAGAATATGGTACTCGTGATTCAACTTGGACCTCGACCACTGCAAGAGCCGAGATTCTTCGACTACAGATGCAATGGTCGGTGTTTTGGCGACGGTTGATGCAGCTCTGCACCCACAACAACTTTAATTGCCGATGGAAAGGACAATATTGACCTGTGATTTGGTAATGGCTCGCCCCAATTGGTTTTGACGATCCCCTGGACTGGTGGGAGGAAATTTGATATTCTAAACCCCGTTTTGAGACTCAATTTCTTCATTAGCAAATGCAGGGAATTCTTAAGTTCATGGCACGAGTTGCCCACGACATTCTTGCCATTCCTGGCATCAGCATCTCGGTGGAGCGACTATTTTCAAGTGTCAAACACACATTGACAGATGCTTGTTCCTCAATGACCAAGGAGACGACGTCACTCGACATTTTCACCAGGGAGTGATTGAAGTCTGGACTTGTAGAGGGCGTAGATTACATGAGTTACCTCCATCCGAAAAAGCACTAAATATATTCTGAATATATTCAAAATATATTCATATTCACTCGTCCAATATGAATATAATACACTACAGATGTGATACGATCACTCAGGGGTGAATACGATATGAATATGAATATGATATGTCATTTGGCGTATCGTATTCGTATTTGGCCAGCACTAATCCGTAACATTTCTTTTTCCAAACAAAGACATGAGTTCGTTGGATTTTTCAATTATCGCTGGCTGCAACATGCCAGAGCCCTACAAATACTGGTTAGCCGTTGTTCGCGGGTGACAGGTTGTCCACTCTGATGGTTGGGTATATCAATGGGTTAGCAATGTGCAGTCTCGGATTATTGGCAATGGATGGATTTAACGAAAGAGGTGGGAGCGCGGACACCGGTAAGGTTGGTCACGGGTATGCGGGTTCACCCGCGGGTTTGTACCCGGGGTATGGCCGGGTACGGGTGCGGGTTGAGGGAGTGTTGAACCCATAAAACCCGCCTACCCGACCCGTATACCCGCGGTTTTTCGACCAAAACTTGTGTTTGTACAAAGTTGAAACAGTTTGGCAAAGGAAGCAACTTACAGGCTATTTCTCATCCCTCCAACATTCTCTTATCACCTACCAAATTTTGGCCTGGAGTCTGTGGGACAGGCCCCAAATCGAATGGCACCAAATGAATCTTGGTCAGAATGGGTTCCTGTATAGAGGGTGGGTTTGGGGGGTTGATATCGCCCTGCTTGCCCAAGATTGGGGCGGTGCCGGTCAGAGTTCCTACAGCACAGCCATGGGATTCAGAGCTCTGAATCCAGCCATAGATATGTAGGAAGGAAGGTGTTAACTGCGGCGGTCCCTAAAAGGAACATGTGGGCTCTGTACCTACATACATGCACCTCAAACAATGTATGCTACAGACATACCACTCAACCCAATTGATATGACAGAATGTCAGTGCGTAACCACATCCTTCTCACAAAACGAGCAGAGTAAATGGGAAAAATTGAGAATTAATGAGGCTGCCCTCCACCGACCTCATAACCTGCTGGGATAAATCGCTCGAAAGCGTTGAAGACTGAGAAGACATCAAACACAAATTTTGCTGACTGCCGAATCCCCTTCCTCAACGATATGACGAAGGGAATGTTGAACAGGCAAGCACAGAGGTCTGAAGTCAACAGTGAGAAACTCTGTATTGCAGTGAGGAAGAAACAACTGTCTACATACCTGAAGTCAACAGTGAGAAACTGAAGACTCCAGTGAGATGCTAGCTACTTATATATCTACAATCAGGATCATGTGAATAGCTGAGTACTGTACTATTCCAACCAAGTGTTCATCAATTTGGGAATTTTCGATGTCCGAGAAGACCGAAAATTTTTCTTTTGAATTAAGGCAATTTTTGCATACATCAAAAAATGTTGGGTGTCATGCATCACTGAACACTTGGTCGAAATAGTACAGTAATGGATAAGTAATGGATGAGTCATGCTCAGTAATGAATGAGTCATGCTCAGTAAAGGATGAGTCATGCTCAGTAATGGATGAGTAATGTATCAGTAAGATACATGTGACCAAGATGGGAGATATAGGATCAAAGGATGATAGGATCAGAGATGATATGATGTAAGAGTGTTTGAGTCCAAATCCACACTTCAACAGGGAATCATAGTGAGAAAGGAGAGAATGCGCCGCCTGTAACTCCAGGTCGAGAGCAAGGATCTTATAGAGGAATGACAGCCTTAGATCAATGAGCGGGAGGTGCGTGTTGCAGGCGAGGAGGGCATGAGCCTCATCCTCGACCGCCCCACGGCAGAACCTGCATAGCCGCTCCTCGTGAGGAATGGGGAGCCTATACTGCACTCAATACCACAGACATTCCATGCTGAGATTGTGGTCACACAATAGCAGACGGGTGAGCACCACGCGATGAGCTGGAATTGTTACCATGGTCAAATAATGACCGCATCGGCGTGTTACAAGGGACAGTGTTTTTGAATCCTCTGCAAGCTCGAGACGATATCTCAAGAGGTGAGTCTTCTGCTGGAAGTTAATGTCGAACTGGAGGTCAGATTCCGCTGCCTCAACCATCTTCTTGACGATAGCATTAATGTTCGGGATGGACCGGAAGTCGCCGAGGGCCACCCGAATGGGGGTGACACACTGAATAAAGGAAAATATTGACCTAGGTAGATTTGTAAACCTAAAGGAGAGAAATTAGAGAACAAATAAAAATTTGTAGATAGTTGATCTTTCATTTGGTCCGGAATTTGAAACACAAAGAGCAGCAATCAGTGGCTCTTTCAAAAGCCAGATATTTATTCATTATCAGTAAGTTATGAAAAACTCACAGCAAGGACATCTTTCAGCTGCACTTCCAGTCCACAAGGAAACAAAGACTCTTGTTCAGACAATCCAAAATTCCTTTGTTGTAACAAAGGAATTTTGGATTGTCCCCCCGAAAGTTTTTGTTTCAACATACCCGAATGCACTGCCCAAAGAAGTTCTGTTGGCAGAGCTTTCATAGCTTACTGATAGTGAATAAATATCTGGCTTTTGAAAGAGCCACTGATTGCGGCTCTTTCCATTTCAAATTTCGGACCAAATGAAAGATTATCTATCTCCAAAATCTTATTCTTCATTTGATTTATTTACTGTAGGCTTACAAATCTACCTAGGTCGATACTTTCTTTTATCCGGTGTGTGAGAAGAGCGCGCAGTAAGATCGTAATATCGCTATCCCAGCATGCTTTTCCAGCCGTGAATAAGTCCACGGAATCAAGGAGCGCAGAGTGCACCCTGCGGTCACCCGGGAGCTCCACCATATAACGAAGGCGCGAGAGAGCGAGAAGCAGACACCAAATGGGCATCAGGCCAGTCTCGGTAAATAGAACAGCCAGCATTGACCAGGAGTTGATACCGAGAAGTCGTCTAGAGATGTAAAGAGGATCAATCGATACAAGAGTGTGGAGGAGTTACTGCAAGGCAGAAGACACGCACGTAGGTCAGACGGATCACGACGCAGCACAAGATGGATTCGGGCTTTTAGGCATCAAAAGAAAGTGGGCTACAGGCATAAGCAGACCCAGGGCGCAATGGATGAATAGAATAAGTACAGAGGCTAAACAGCACCCACCCACCTATCATATTTGCCTAGTGTGGTGCTGCTCAGCAGCTCCGATGCGTAGTACGTGTCGGTGGCTGTGATAATCCAGAACACAGCCACCACAGTCACCGATGCATACTATGCATCTGCATTGGAACAGCACCACATTAGGGTCTTTGAGGGAATCCGTTTCTCCTGTGGTTGCTGTGCCATACATCAGCAAAACCAAAAACACACCCAACTTGAAAATCCGAGGCGGATTCCATGCGCCGACATCGAGAAAAGACGTGGTTTTTGTGGGAAGGATGAGAGGTGGTGGAGGCCTTCATAGCATTTCTGAAAAAGGAAGGAAGGTCTTTTTAAGGTGCGCCCAATTTTGAAGGAATTAAGGTAGACGGTGAGAGCGAGCCCATCAAGAAATCCGGGAGAATAGAGCCAGAGTAAAGAGAGAACGTCGCAAGGAAAGATTGAAAGAGAAAAGTCAGAGAAGAGCACTGGCAGCTGGATTCGAGATGAAAAGCGCGGAAAAGATCGTCTCGGACAGGGAATGAAGTGGCATAGAACGATCTGAATGAATGAAAGAGAGATGCATGGGTCGGCATCCGTCTCAAGATTTCGGAAGGGAGAAAGAGAGGAGGCGACAGATCTAGATGTACGTGGAAGTGTGGAATAGACGAGATTCTGAGTCGATAGTGGTAATTGTATGTCTGAGGGTGACGATCCCTAGGTATCAAGAGGTGCAGTAGCTATTAGTATGGCAGCGGTGAGTACTGCAGTTTGCGCGTATGAAGATGGGGCGCACTGCAGATTATCCGTTACATCGCGCTGCAGGCGAAGTAACGGGGATCGAGGGATTCGCGGCGGACATCCATCGGCGCGAGAGTGGAGTCGTTGTAGCTGACGGGGATGCTGTCATGGACTAAAACGGGAGTGAATGCAGTGGAGACGGGAGCGGGTGCTGCGAGGCCGCTGTCTGGCACACCGGCAGCCCTGGCACTAGACCTCGCGAGGCGTATCAGACACGAACGAAATCGACGACCCAGCGAGCGAATGACCAGCGCGAGGGCGGCGCTATCACGGGCGGAGACGCACAAATAGGGGCAGGTACGTCTGGGCATGCGTGAGGGCGTCGCAGTCAGGGAACCGCGCGGTGGCATCGCCTTCGCCGACAAGTAGAAATAGACACGGATCCGATTTGAAGGCAAAAAAACATACAAAGATGATGCGCACCTTGAGAAATTGTCTCCCCCGGTTCACTCCATACTGCTTGCGGAACGGGCAAAGGGATTTCGGCGCTGCACTGACGTTTGACGCATGCAGCGTCAGTCAGCGTCAGTTCAATTTTGCGTCAGGAGTTGAACTCACCTTCACTGCTCTCCTTGATCCCCATCTTCCACAGGCAACTACAGCAGTAATCGGTACGTTGTTTAGAGTCATAATCTCTGCGAATCGACACCGTCGAGGACGTTAAAAGCATCGAACAAAGGGTTGTGCAATGTCAATCAGCATCAATGGGCCTGCGTCACAGGCGTCACAGCGTCAATCTGCGTCAATCTGCGTCAATCTTCCGCGTCAATCTTGCGCCTTGCAGCGTCAGTCCCAGCGCTTGCAGCGTCAATCCCCGTCTCAGTCACCGTCAGTCCGCGTCAGTCGAGCACCGTGACACAGCGTCAGTGTGACAACTCTGCGCCAGTCCAACGTCAGTTGCAACATTGGTCTGCGCCGCTCATGCGCCTCCGAGTCTCTGCGTCAGCCGTTCATCACTCTGCGCTGGTATTCTTCGCATCTGGACAACTCTTGTGTTCGCGCCCTCTGTTCTTCATTGCAAAATAGGATACCATTGTCGGATTCACTCCCTCGTCACGCTTCAACATCGCTCTAGCCATCATTCACACCTGCTCAACATCTTGTGGCCCATGAGAGTTCACTGGTTCAACTTCCCAGTTGTGCTTGGCACTGGATCTTTTTCAACTATATCACTATCACTATATCACTTCCTATGACAGAATTCCCGCTTTTATCGCTGTCACCAGTGAGCTCGGTTGCTGTCGCTGTGATCCCGGATAACCGCATTTGGAACACAGCGATCAAAGTCCTTTGGCGTCGTCGACGACGATGAGCACGGAAAAAGTTGGTTCAAAAATCAGAAAAAAATTGTCAAGAAAGCTGCATCAGCCCAGCATACCGGATCGCAAGTGGTAAATCTGAAAGAAGGAATGCACCGGTCGTGCGTCAACACGCACGCGCCGGTCTGCGTCAATACACAGCCACCAACGTCAGTGTTGGATTGACGTTGACTGACGCACCCACAAATGTTTTTTGAGATTTCTGTACGGAAGGATTCTCCGAAATCCAACGGAGGCCATGGTAAGCACCAGACTCCCTCGTTTCAAACCTTGGCGGAGTTATTCACAAAATAGCATTCCAGTCAAAATGACTTTCCTGCACATATGAACATTGAAACCACCTATGCTGGCAAATCTACTCTCCAGGCAGTTTCCAGTACCCAATGGTGACGTTTAAACAGCAAAATCGCAACAGTATGGGCAACAAACTTGCCGGAACTTTTCAAAAATCTTGATTGGGGGTTCAACCATAAAGTGATCAACCGTGGGCGGTCGGCTCACCAGAAATCACTTCAAATCTGTGTCACGACTCAATATTACTTAACAACAGGTCCCACTACTGGTCTTGGGAACTGCAAAAAATGTCACTGAATCGTATGCAACTTTTAATATACTAGATGGATGTCGGGCAATGACAGTTTCCCTCCCGTCGACGGCCCCACATTTCTAAAGTTACACTCATTACTGACAGAAGATTGTTTTCCCATCCTGAATACTGCTTTCCTTGCGTCCTTGAAGTTCCCCAATTCACTTCAGCATATAACAACCAAATTAAAGGCAGCCGGTCTCTGGTTCAAGTTGCCTTCACGACTGAACCCTGAAGTTCAAGTTAATCCCGCCATGGCCGCGTCGAAATCGAGATCTGAAATTGGTATTTGAGTGAATTTTGCTCATGATTTGCGAAGAGCTTGAGCTGAGTTCAGAATTCGCCGCTCCCAGCGCGCCTGTGACGTTGTGTTTGTCTGGCTTTGGGTGTGTGGCTAAACATCTTGTCTCCTTACCACCATGACTGACATCATTTACTTCGCTCTAATCCTCTGTCTCCTTACCACAAATTTTTCAAGACTCTGGGCATTTCTCTGTTGGCTGTTTCGCCTGATACCCCGCCGCCGGAATCGCGGTCTAGTCCCTTATTTCAATAGTCAACTTGAAGGTCCGACGACTCCCTGTCTCCTGAAGGCTAATAGTTCACTGAAAATAGATAGGACAATTGATTGGAATGGTTAGGATCGTTCCTCGGAATATTCGAGATGGTCCAGCTCAAAATAACACTGGAAGTACGTCCCATTCTATTTCATTTGAGGTGAGTTATCAAGAGCTGCAACAATTTATAGGTGCCGAGACCAGTCAGAGACAAAATACCCGATCTATTGCTCCAGGTAGTTCGTTTTGTTCTGCATTCTTGTCAAAATTGCGGTATTTAGGCTCTTAACCCCAGCATCACGTTGCCTCGCAGATCGCTCTTCCGCATCGCCCGCAAACACGATTGCAACCCCCACAACTTGGGACGGCTGGCCTGACGGACGGTTTCAGTGCTCGTTCTCACTCCAGGATGTAATGGACACGAATCAACTCGAAATGAATTGGATTTGCGAGGCTTTGAAAGGTAGGCAAGGATCACTGACAACGCGGACATCGAAGAAGGGTAAGGAAATACGCCCCAAATATTGGTATGCTGGAGTGTACTTCCCGGGCGTGCTCCGTCAACATGCTCATCGCTCCTGCTGCGCGTGGTATCGATTGTCACAAACAGCTTCGCACACCATGTTCGTGCGGCAAGAAATTGCGATTGCGCGGGTGCGGCGTCGAGTCTGCCGTGTCCTTGTTCCGTGATGGAGCCTTATTTATCAATTCCGGCAACCATACCCATCCCAAATTTACTCCCTCGCTGATATATCACGCGAACGAACCGTACGAATTCACGGAGTACATTGCAACACACCCAGTGGCACTCGAGTCCCGAATTGAGGTTGGTGGCGTCTCTGCGTGTTTGAACTTTGAAAGACATTGGTAGAGCGACGAGCGAGGACTCGATCGAGATGGGAAAAGTGGGCAACATTGACTGACGTCCTACTACTGATTGGTTGAATAAAAGGCAGTCAGCGCCAGCGGAAGCCGCGCTGCGTGCGCCGATGCGTGCGTCAAAAACAGCGATGCTTGCGTCAATGTATACGTGACGCTCCGCCGGTGTGACAAAGCGGCAAACCGCTGCGTCAATCAAGCGTCAATCAGCGTCAGTTGAAAAAACTGCAGCGCCGATCTGCGCCGCTTGCAACGTCACAGCGTCACTTTACCCCTGCCCTTGCGGAACCTGAGTCGGGGAAACGGCCATGAAATATAAACACACCGCAAGCCAAAAGACAGAGGACATCAAGCCACGAAGATGAAGCAATAAGAAAACGAGGCAACATGCAAGACGAACCCTCGCCTGGTTCATTCAGGCTGCTTTTCCCGAAAATCACGATGCAGAATCATCAGAAATTTTGGAGGCGTATCACAAGGCAATGAGCCGCAACACGGGAGCGAGTGACAAAAGAAAAGAGAATGAAAATCAGCATTTCCAAAACAAAAAAATCATTCTCGAGTCTCATGACAGAGGGTGTCGCACGGGCAAGGATATGGCGGCCAGGAAGAATGTTTTCCGATGTGACTGACACCCAGCGCGCTTGCCAGGAGCAGACGAGATGAGGAAAAAAGCGACGTTTGAGAGTATGGGCAGCGTCTCTGGTCACTTCACACCCATCGCTCACCGGGCAATAAACTCGCAGATACGAGTATCTGCGATTGCATACTGTGACAACTCGAACATGTATGAGAGATAGGCGGGCGCAACCGCTGCGTACCAAAAAAAGCATGCAGCATGTATCCATTCTCCCCTCCGCACAAGCGCGTCATCTCGGCCGATCTTCCTCCCCTACCCCAGCACCTGCGCCGACCGCATCTACCGCACGAGTGCACCGGCGCGCAGGCCCTCCCTCCCGCAATAACGACCGCACCAGAGGGGTGGGAGTGCAGGCGCGGGCGCGGGTCCTCGTCTACCCGTCCTCCTGCCCAGGCTCTTCCCAGTCTACAAGCGATGCAGCCGACCTGCCTGCGGAAAGCTTCCAGCTCCCTCGTAAGAGACTCGCTCGCCGTTGCCGGTGTACTGCGCAAGCCAAAAATACCAGTGTCCAGTGTCGCAGAAGTCGGGAGAGGCGGTGGACGGCGGGAAAGCGGTGAGAGGAAACGTCTATGTCGTAGAGCGGCAGAGCATGGAGGTGGTGTGGGTTGTTACCCGCGGGTGCGCTGCGCGACAGATAAAACGAGTGAGGTGATGTACGCGCGGGGAGAGCGAATAACCAGCTCGTCTGGAAAATTTAATTGAGTCTCGGCGTCAGTACGATGTACGCAGGAGAGGCGGAGAGAAAAATGATAGAGACAGATAAGAAAAAGAAAAGGAAGAGCGGTCGCAGGGCGCATCCACCCTCAAGAACGAACAGAGACTGGAAAGAGAAAAAGAGTAAGAGACTCACGGCATGGGAACCACTTCACAAGTATACCGCCCGATGGCCCTCCGAGCTCATTCTGTTGGCCCATCCCAGCCCTATCCATGCGCAGCACGCATGTCCATATCATTGCCGCGGTCCGTGAACACATGACGGAAGTCATGGAAGTCGCCGTCATCGAGGAAGGTAACGGAAGACCTAGCACAGAGGGCGTACTCACGAGGCACAGAGCGTGAGTCAGGTCATTCAGTGGGTCGAGAAGCACATACCAGATAGTGGAGACAAAGGAAGGAAAACAAGGGAATGAAGACGCACAGTAGCTCTAGCATATGCCAACACACCCGGGTCACTAAAATCCTCAAAATTGTCCTCGGCTTCCCGGATACACGAGTGATGCGCTCGAGGGCATTTGAAGTGGCTATCTTCGGGCGTATGAGCATGTAAACGGCGTCCTCCAGTGGGTTGGTGGTTCCAGGTCAAGAGAGAACTGAAGATCAAGAACGGCAGCCTGAGTGACACATCAACAAACGTCACACGGAAAGATCCGGCATCTTTCTCTTCTTTCCAACCACCACCACCACCTCCAGCGATCTCGACGACGGCAAGGGTCTCGCCTGCGGGACACCTCCGACACGTGCGCCGTAATGCCACCTCCTTGACACATCGAAGACTTCGCTAAGGCCGGCTTTCATTCGTGTCCTTGCCGCAGACCCGATGTATATTTTCAGGAGCTAAGACACAACGTCAGCTAACGTGCAACGTCTCTTAGGACGGTAGGTTTGTACCATAGTTGTTGCTTGAACCTGCTGACCCGGCACCCTACCGGTCTACCAGGCCCCTCCGCTACTCTCCTCAGGTGCAGCTTACGGAGAGTTCCCATTCTCGGCGCCGGAAAACACCATTTAAGACGGAGGAGGAGGAGACTTGAGTCCGCGTACAGAGCTAACATTTTCTACGCTCGTAACCTTTCTTTCACCCCACTGACGGGCCTACCGTTGTTGATAGGTTCGCCCCTTCTTTCCCTTGTTTTTGCGCTGTCTACCCCTAACGCGGGGAGGATACTTATTGTGTCAGAGCGCAAAGATCCGTGTTTCTCAGTACTTGTGACCTTCCTCCTTGTACCTAATGCATACCTCACCTTTCAATAGACAACACTGAAGTTCCGTAACGCTTCTGCGCGTTCAACGTCGACTCCTTCACTACTGCGACCTTCAAGTTCCTTTCTTCAAGGTAATTTTTGGTTTTGGAATTCTATTCAAGAGCCTTTTTCTCTCGTTTGGCGCGCGATTGGCCGATCTCCTCGATGTAGAGGCTCTCCTGGATGTCTAGTGTTGCACCCCCGGCTTTTTCTCGATGCGCCGTCGGCGTCAAGCTCACCGCAGACGTTACTGGTCAGCGTGTCTTCATTGTGACCAAGGTAGGTTTCTCATCGCTGTCTTCATCGGCTCGTCCTCATCTTGTGCTTTCTCGACTCCCTAGACATCCACATCATCTTCCTGAATGGCGATTCAATCACTAGCATCGCCTGTGGAAGTTGCAGGACGTCATCGAAGCTGGGCTCGCGTCTTCCCTCGGAATCCCTCCTCTGGAGAAAACGAACGAAATTTCTCTAATCAAGAGGTCGTGCGAGCTGCCGTTCCATTGGAAAAGATGCATGTCAAGTCAACCCGTCTTGGCCTGTCGTTGCCGGCGTCCTCTCGCCCGCTTCTACGATTCCATCGACGCCGCCTACCATGCTCGCTTACATCATCAGCGTTTTTACTTACCGCATCCCCGCTCATGCATCCTGCGGTCATCTTCTCACGTATCTACACACTTCAATCTCGTTCCCACTGTCCCACAACTTACAACTGCAAGCCAGTGGTCTGGCTCATTTTCTCGTCCAAGGAACCAGGGATTGGGGCCGCAACGCTTGACGAGCATTGGATGGTGGCAGACCTAGGCAAGTGCTCACGCTATGCTTCTTTCTTCTTCTTTTCCTTTACTGGACTTTTAGTCCGTACTATCCTACCTTCTTCCTTTTCCCTCGACTACGCGTTCCTCCCAATACTTCCGTTCCTTATTCCCTTCTCTTTTCTTTGCCTTGCTTTCCCTATGTTCGTGTTTTCCTTACAATGTTCCTACTCTGTTCATTTACATAAAGTATGCCAATATATACAATTTTCCCGCCAAGGACACGCTTGTCCTCAGTGTCCTGCTCCTCAGCGAGCGCGGTGCACGATTCCGCGGTCGTGAATTCGCAATCGCCCCCCGACATCGCCTGCTGGGTTCTTTTTTTTGTGTCTTTATCTTTTCCTTGCCTGGCTCACCTTTTTTTCTTTTCAAGAGCTCGTTACCTTTACAAAACGATAACGTGTACCGCGGCACTCCACCATCACATCTGTAGCCGCCGTTGTTCAGGCAGTCGCGAAAGCGCGGCTAGTTTTACGTCGGCGGCTCCAGCGCTGGTGGACGCACTTCAAGGCCACGGAGTAGGGCAGTCGCGCTTGGTGGGCTGCTGTTGTTTTCGTTTTTCCGGTCACGGTGCACGACTCCGTACTCGGGAATCGCCCGCAAGAGCCCACGACGTCTGGATAAGTCGGTGAGAGCCTTTTCGTCTGTATTATTTCATCGTCAGCTCACATTTTCTTTCTTTGTTTCCCACATCAGGCCTCCTCTTCAACATTAATACCCTTTTCTGCTCTCTAGCACCTCCATCCGTTCCAAGATGAATCCCGTTCACAAATAAGTATTGACTGCGGCTTGTTTAAATTCTGATCCGTCACCCACGCCCAAGCTGCGCCTCCACTGAGGTGTTGTGTACTCCAGAACGAAGATTACTGTTGCACGCCTCACCGGGTGGGAGAAGTGCGAAGGAGAAGGATAATCGAGGGACCCCCATTTGCTTCGGGCTTCGGTGCGTGCTCTTGCTTTTATTTATTCTTCCATTCTTGTATTACTCATGACCATTTTCTTCCTACCAGCCACCTCGCCCCCATCCACCACCCACGACCACACAGGCGAGGACTATCAACGGACGTTCGCCTAAGCTCTAGCCGCCCACGTTACCGCGGTCGCAGATTCGCGACTCGCTTTCCATTGGCGGCTGGGACGTCGTTGGATAGAGTCCAAGACAACTCAGGAAAAAGATTCCACGGCGGTATGAAGAAGTCCCAACGGTCTGGGTTGAAGGTGAGCACTGGCGGAAGTTTCTCCGCTTGAGTCTTGACCGCCTACGTATGATTCTTCGTTGTCCTTTCCAAAGACTTTGTCCATTTCCGGCGTCAATATCCCGCTCTCCTTTTTCTGTTTTCGACTATCGTCTTCCTCACGCACCCACCACCGGCATCGGACCCTCCGTGCTTCACACTTTACACATCAATTCTCCTCGACATCAGCTTTTTTCCTGTCGGCGTGGCGTCGTCCTTAAGCGCGCGTGTGTCGGCGGAACTAGCGCCCCTCAAACATCTAGGTCAAGCTTCCTCTGTTGCACTGGTACGTTTTTGCCGCTAGTCTCTACGATTTTTTCTCATTTTTTTATATGTCCTACAGCGTCAACGGCCCGTTCAAGCTCCCGGTGTACGAAACGCGACCATGCACTTGTGAGACGATGCAGAGTGGGGATGCAGGCAAGGTGAGTCATTTTATTTCATATATACCCTCCATGAACGTCGGACTAACGTTCGTGCCTCTACTTAGAGACCTAGATCATTCACCTACGATGACGGTAACAGTCGGTTTCGTCTTCATCGCCGTCGTTGGGCTCGTGGGCACGGAAACGGTGCCGACCCTAGCCCGGCACTTTTCGAGGTGAGTTATTTTCTTCAGCATATACCGTCTTTCAAAATCTGACTAACGTGCGTGGCTTGTTTTAAGACCCGGAGTATAGTCCTCACATACCACTTTGGCCGCCACCGCTTCCGGCGTGAAGTGCACACATGCTGTTCGACAAAGGTGTCTATACCATCCTGTCCATGGTCTCCAACACCAGAATCACTTGATGCAGCATTAGTGCATTGTGGGTCAGTAAGGAGAAGCACACGTACCCAGAGCTGGTGTGCGTGGTGAGATCAAACAAGACTTGCGAGACTCTGTTTCCGACGCGTGCCTTTGTTGCTTGAATTTTTCCAGAATGGCTTGAACACTCGAAAACTGTAAACTTACTTTGAATATCAGCCAAAGCAATGGATTTATAGCTTGCATCGTAAACGAAATGAGCAAATGAATTCAGAATATTTCCGAGTTTGTTCTGAGAATGGTTTGGGTGCTGGTTGGTTCCACTCCATTTCTCAGCACGTCCAAGTCGGAAGGGCTCAATCAGCCAAACCATAGGACATTCTGCGCTTTCAATGTCGGAGGCTGAGTAGCCAGAGGCATTGGACGGAGCTTCGCCCTGTTTTGTGACTTCAACAACCAGTTGGCACCGTGTAACAGAGATATCTGGATACGGAATGAGCGAAACATGAACAAGACTGTGGAAATTGGCGTGCCTTCATCAATGTCAATGTGGGCCTCCTGAGCACGCTCGTGAAAAGCGGCCAGAAACCAGCCCATTTGATGCAAGCGGGTCACCTCTTTGTAAAGTTCCTCCCGGTTTTCCAGCGGGGTGACCTGATTTCTTCCATTACCAATATTGAAGAACCTCTTGAAAGCGCACGGTTCTTTGCGAAAAATGCCCTGGGACAATGCTTACAAAAAGCTCAAAGGTTTAAACACATTGAAAGCTCACCTTGTACACATACTGTGACATTCCCTTGCCCACAAGTTCCTTGGCAATTTCACACTTCTCAACTGTCAACTCAGGGTCGCCTAGATCAGGATAACTCGTGTTAACTACACCAGCTTCATCATCAACCACGGTGGTGGCTGAAGCGACAAAAACATCGGTGTATGTGCCCACAGGACGGAATTGGGACTTGAGAGGGGGAAGAGCAGAGGTGAGAGCTTTGAACTGGTATCAGTACGCAAGTCTATGAGCAACCACAGGCAACTTACTGCCACGGAACTTCTTTGCCTGTATAATTGTCGCATCGAAAGTGGACTTGCGCTTCTTCTGCTGTTTTGAGGTAAGAACAAACGATGGTACAGAGCAACCTTTTTTCTCCTCAAACTGACCCGAAAAACCATGAACAGTGGATGACTGGAAGCGGGACAACTTACCTCCTCGACCAAAATTCGTGCCTCAAGATAAATGTACGGTGGTTGAAGCTTCATGTTCGATGGCAAAGCAAAACATTTGGCACGTTGGGTGTTTAACAATAAGTTGTGCAGGTCATAGAACTCGCCAAGTGTACCAAGAGTACTGTCCGGCTCCGGGTTGAAGTTTCTGTAGAAGCGTGGGACGATAAACTCACTGTACAAAAATGTCATTCATGCAGGGAAGGGAAGATCGAGGAACTCACGAAGTGAGACTCTCAGTGCAGCGAGAATCCCATTCCGATTTCCACCTTACAGCTCTTTGTGGTACAACAGGTGCGGTCTGTTTTTTTCTGTTTTGGCAAGTTTTCACGAGAACAGCTACCATGAGCTCAATTGTGAGGTCCGCCAATAATAGGAGGTAAGGACCCCGCAAGAATCGTCCAGAAACCAAGTAGTCACGCAAATGCTGAGTGGGTGAGGTGTTGGATTCCAGAAAACTGAAGAACTACCTACGCACAGTCTATCTAAATAGTATTTCTACTGTCCTTGTAATTAAAGTGTCCTTTTTCTAAATACTAATCTACCTTGTACCATAAGTAAATGTTCGTTTGTCGAAGCCAAAAAGGGAACAAGCGCCGCAGCGCGCCAAGGTTGAACACCATCACGTGTTGGTCCTGATGCAGCCGGCGTGTATCCCTTACATTCGCCCTTCAAGGCTTGTCCCGACACAAGCCTTCTCCAAATGCGCCGTCTGCATCTCCCACCCTCCGTTTGAATCATCAGCTTGGCATCATTCCCACGGTAACGGCTTGTTTCTCGCCACCACCATTTACCAGTACTCATCACTCGAGTCGCTGTTCTCTACTTCCTCTTCCTCACTGCTCGATCCAAAATTGTCCTCCATGTCCGGGGCGCCCTCCTGCTCTGAACTATCTGAGTCCTCGGGCCCTGATCCAGCCAAACTGCGGCCTTCATCGCTCCCATCTGTTTCATCTGCTCGGGTTCGCATGTCCGCAAACCTTGCTGCTCTTGCCTCCACTGTCCGCTCTTGATCCTCTGGGCAGTCCCTACTTAGATGGCCTCGTTCCTTGCACTTGAAGCAACGGCCCTCACGGCGCAGCCTAAGATATTCCTCCTGAGGTAGCAAAATCCTGGTGCGTTGCCCCGAATCAAAACCTTGGTCCGGCATAGAACCCTCTGAATCTGTCTGATCTGTTTTCTCGGCTCCATGACTACGGCCTGAATCAGATAGCTCGTCCTCCTGTTGGGCCTCTTCAGCATCATCTTCCGGTGAGTCTTCGTCCTCATGTCGCCTTCCTGTTGTGGCGCGACTCGACCAGGTGCCGTGATAGCCATCTCTGCCCGAACTACGATTGCCAATCTCTGTTCTGAACGCGCGTTGCGCCGCCTCATGCCGTGATGCATACTTGACGAGTTTCCGGATAGAACTACGCTCGGGATTCAATCCTTTCTCAATCAATTGCAACCTGAGGTAACTGCGAATTCCTGTCCAGAATATCTGCCTGATTTGCCTTTCTGTCACATCAGGGAATCGTACGACCAATGTCTCAAGATCACGTTGGAAGTCGCGCACATCATTCTTGCCCTGCTTAACCCCAGTGAGTTGTTCCCTCAGCTGCAACTTAAAGTCGGGTGGGAAGCAATAATTGAATAGCGCCTCATAGATTGACTTCAACGTCCAGTCACTCTGCCGAAGGGCCACGTGCTTCATGAAAAACCTGCTAGCCTTTCCTGACATGAAATTAACGAGAATTTTTACGGTCCTCTTGTCACTGATGCCGTTCCATTCACGCCAGGTGTCAACTTCGTACGTCCATTGATCAAATACATCCAGATCCGCCCTTCCATCGAAGGTAAGCGGAGTTTTGATCTTCACGCCGCGCACGGCACTCGATTTTCGTCGCGAGTTAGACTTCTTTCCATCCTCTGAAGAACTCGACTCAGAGGAGGACTCGGAACTGCCTGAGAAAGAGGGCGATGAGTCAGAACTCAACGCAGCTGTTGTGGCACGAAACCAGCCACCGTCAGGTATTTCCGAGCTTTCCCGTTTAAAGCTATCAACATTGACCTTGCTGCTTTTGGAGAAAGACTTATGTCGATTCCTCCGGGTATTTTCATGCAAGGTCTCACGCTTAGAACTTCCTGAACCGTTGCTGCCGGTTGCAATGCGTCCCATACCACAGAAGAGTATCGCCCCTTCGTCTTCGTCCGAAGTGGTATGCGTTTCCGGCATCGAAGTTGATTCAGTGTCTGGATCAGAGTCCCCGGCGCTGTCCACTGACATTTCAATGATTCCTGATTCATCTTCGAGGTCTTTGACGTTCAAACACTCGAAAATCTCCGTCATCAGCGAGTTCCCAAACTCAACGGCGGGCAGCACGAATTCGTTTCGAGACAGTCCCACACTCGACAAAGTCCACGACGGTGGAAATGGACCAAATGGATCCTCCGTTTCCAATAAGTCATTCCAGTCTTCCATTATGAAATTCTGACTAGAATTCAATGCAGACTGACGTTTAGTGTACGCGCCCTCCATTCCGCCTGGTCCGGCGTCGACTCCGGCTGCCAAAGCTTGCGCTACACTGGGCTCAAGACCGATTATTCCTTCCGCTGCTTCGCCAGGCATGGCTGAAGTCGGAGAACTGGCCAGGTGAGTCTCATTCTGACATTCATCGCAAACAGTGCATGAATTCAGCTGCCCTACAGGCATACAATCACCCGCGCGTAGTTCGCTCAAACGGGGATCAAAGGCAGCCGAGTCGTCAACCACGGAAGCGACGTGGGACTTCTCAAGGCGCTCAGCTGCCGAGTCGTCAAGGGTTCCATGCGAGGAATCCGACTTCTCCAGGCGCTCGTCGGCGAACACTGTTAAGCCGAACCCAGCTGCCGAGTCGTCCAATGCCCGCAATAGGCATGACTTCTCCAGGCACTTAGCAGCCAAGTCGTCAAGTGTCCCCGATAAGGGCCACGACTTCTCCAGGCGCTCAACATCCCCCATCCAGACCGCGTCGACCATTTCAAGCGGATGCGAAGGTTCCACATCAGTGGCGGGTGTGGGGAATATGAGCATAAAGGAACTCACGGTACTCAGAGCTCCAGGGCTAGTGTCCTCGACATCGTCGAAGGCCGTACCAGCCACAGCCGCCTCACGAGAGGTCTGTATAATATTGCGCGCAATAAAAACCAATTTCTGCAGAAAAAACATCGGGAAACCCGGGTGATCAGTCCGGGAGTCAACTAGAAAAGAGAGAAAAAAATCCAAGTGAAAGATACCACTCAAAAAATGTGAGGTCCGCCAATAATAGGAGGTAAGGACCCCGCAAGAATCGTCCAGAAACCAAGTAGTCACGCAAATGCTGAGTGGGTGAGGTGTTGGATTCCAGAAAACTGAAGAACTACCTACGCACAGTCTATCTAAATAGTATTTCTACTGTCCTTGTAATTAAAGTGTCCTTGTTCTAAATACTAATCTACCTTGTACCATAAGAAAATGTTCGTTTGTCGAAGCCAAAAAGGGAACAAGCGCCGCAGCGCGCCAAGGTTGAACACGATCACGTGTTGGTCCTGATGCAGCCGGCGCGTATCCCTTACATCAATTCTCAACCGTTTCCCCTGAAAATAGGCTCATTCGATTCGCATTGAAAATCCGCAGCGAATAGAATACCGGTATTTTTGATCCTTTTACGTACTATAATTTCTTCCTGAAAAACCTGGTTTTGAGTAGGACACCTGTAACACTCGGAATACTGCCCTGATTGGCCTAGTTTTTGGGAATGCTATACATTTGATGCAGCCCTAGACAATGGCGTGTTTATTTATATTACATGCTGAGTGATTGTGATCTAGGGCACACTTTAGCAAAGGAGATATCCATACACTACCATAAGTAGAGCTGTCCATGGAAGTTTGAGTACATTAAGCTCCATAAACACTCACATTCGCTAGGTACGCATCAGATGTATAGCATATCCAAAAACTAGGTCAATTGGGGCAGTATTCCGAGTGTTACAGGTGTCCTACTCAAAACCAAGTTTTTGGGAAGAAATTATATTATGTGAAAGGATCACAAATACCGGTATTCTATTCGCTGCGGATTTTCAATGCGAATCGAATGAGCCTATTTTGAGGGGAAACGGTTGAGAATTGAGCTCAGGGCAGCTGTTCTCGTGAAAACCTGCCAAAACAGAAAAAAACGGCCCCCGCCTGTTGTACCGCAAAGAGCTGTAACAACAGATCCTCGAGAGCGCCTGTGAAATGTAAGAAACGCAAAGATAAGCTTCAAGTTGAGAGTACTCGCTATTGAATGAAACAGTCTCAGGGAAGTGTCTAGCAACGACCCCAAGCACATTTGCGGCCTCTGTCCCTGGGCAGGACGCCACCATGTGCACATATATCTTCCGGCTCCCTTCGAGGACTGTGGCCGAGTTGTTGACAGTCTCTTTTGCAGCTGGTTGGATTTTCTTAGCAGTGCGATTGGCCATGAGCTCGCGGATATCGGATGCAGCCCCAGATGGGTTGTTGCTGACATTGTTGAGGGAGCGCGACCATTCACAAGGTTAGAATTCTGAGGTCCTGAAACAAAAAATCAATTGCTGGTATTTAGCGAGGCAATGCTATTCTCACCGTCTTGTGGAAGTTTCATACGGCAGAGGCCACAGTAGACACCGACTAAAAAGCGGATAACAGCACTACAGCCATGGCAATAAGGCATTGTCTAGGATGCACACATGAATCAGAGTACCAGTAAAGAAATCTAGACTTACCAAAATATCTGCACGCTCCTGTTCGCTGTCGGCGGCTTGAATTTTCGTGCATCTAGCACAAAGACCAGATGCTGTCTTGTTTGGAAAGTGGGACCCACAGCACGAGGTGGGATCAGACGGGTTTGAACAGAGCTGGAGTGCAATTGTATCGCTGTCCATAGGTGAGAGGCAAAGAATGAGATTGGGAAAAGCAAGTGGGAGGAGGACATTAACTTCAAAAGTGATGATGACTCCCTGCTTTCTATGCACAGTTTTATACTGTGTCCAGGTAATGTATATGTTCCCTACCATCATTAATGGAGCAAGCAAGCCATTATAGCCCTTCTGCACCGTCATAGATGGAGCGAGCAGGGTCGGGTTTGTGCTTGGCCGGGATGAAACATTCACTAATGCCTTGGGGTTATGCAGGGTAGGTAGTTATCTTGCATGTCCAGGTACGAGGTTTTGAGTTCTAACTACTATTCTCTATCCCAAAAGTCAATATTCTTTGT
>JARJLF010000760.1:0-136903 GCA_029378395.1 Mycena leptocephala | reverse complement strand
CATTCGCAATATCCCGAGCCATCAAAATCTGATGATGGCACTCAAATCTGGGCTGCAAAATTCATCACACAGCACGATTGATGGCTCCGAGATGATAAGGACTGCTATCCACTCATATGATATGCAGGGATGCAGGCTAGAAGGATTCCAGGTGGTGAGCAAAAAAACTTTTCCGAACTCAAAAGTTTTTTCCGGATTTGAATTATGCAACGTCTGGAACATCATAATTTTCAGCGTAAAACTTGCATGAATTATTAGGGGCAGTCAGAGTAGGCGATTTAGTGGCGATTCTGGTCCATGATTCTGGAACGATTCAGAATTTATTAAAGCGTGGGAGAATCGCGCAGAATCGTCGAATCGCCTCTGGAGCCGATTCAACAGCGATTCGCAATTCTTGTTCCCTTCATTCCTTAACTCGACTACACTTCGTTTGTGACTGTGATGACCAACCAAAAAAAATTATTATTATTTATTCTCCTACGGCTAGGCTTTTTTGTGCCACTCCTCCTCTCCTCGATCATGGCTGGTGGCGACAAAAGACCAAGAGCAGCCAAAGTCTCATCCACAGCAAAGAAGGCTGCGGCCATAGCTGCTGCAGAGGGCAATATTCCGCACATAGGCCTTTAACAGGGCCTCGGTGCGGCCTGTACGTCGTGTGGATGCCAGTGGCGACATCTAAATAACCACGGGTGGCTGGCTATGCAGGACGCGCCGAGAGGTAAAAGTTAATTGAAGTTAAGTATATCATAGTGTATTTTATCCCTAGAATCGCGTCCATAATTGCGGCAGAATCGAAAGCATGCTTGGGCGGTCAAAATTGACGACGATTATCCCACGATTCTGCGCGATTCTGACCTATTTTAATTCCAAAATCGCGTCTGAATCGTTGCCTTAATCGCGCGTGAATCGCCGCTAAATTGCCTACTCTGACTGCCCCTATTGCTGTTAATCTTGCTGAAAAAGTCATGAGTTTTGTTTCAAATTTTTCACTTCAATTCTCACTCAAAAAAGTGCTGAAGAAGTTTTGAATTTTTCACCCACTTTTTCAGTGAAAAACGGGTGAAAAAAAATGGACATTTTTCACCAATTTTTTCACCGAAAAACTTGAAATGCTCAACCAGTGAAGTCTCAGAATCCCTTGATATTAGATTTATAGATACTATGTGCATGTAGTATGCCCCTTCCCAAAGGACTAGGGCTAAATCTGCCCAGAACATGTCTGCAACGGTGATTGACGATCATATTGATATGATCAATTCAAGCCGGCACGGCCCGGGACTCGTTTTGCACAGGTTCTGCTCAAGTTTTGACCGTAGTTGTTTGATCCCACACCTACATAGCATGTGTGGATGTGATATGAAGGCATTCTGAGATTTTTGGGAAAAAAGTTCTGGGACCCACATTTTTTTTCTTCTCAATTTAATTCATGTTACATTGGAGCATATCTTCTATGTGCATCTATGTGTATCTCATTTATTATCATCACGGCCTCATTAAACCTCATTACTGAAGCTGTGGAGGTCAACCGACCTAGGGTAGAAAATCTCGGCACAGCTTCGGCTTGAATTGATCGCATCAATATGATCATCAATCGCCGTTGCAGACATGTTCTGGGCAGATATAGCCCTAGTCCTTTGGGAAGGGGCATACTACATGCACATAGGATGTATAAATCTAATACCAAGGGATTCTGAGTCTTGAAGAAAATAAGTTTTGGAAACCTAATTTTTTGTTTTGTAAATCAATTATGCAACGTCTGGAACATCATATTTGTCAGTGTAAATTCAAGGGAAAACATCAAAATATTTTCCAGGCATTTTCCGCTAGGAATTGTAGTGAAAAATGTGAAATGCGGGAGGGGCCGTTGTTGGATGGATTTTCGATTTGAGGCTCACAATAGATGCGCATGGATCATAGGCATCCAAATGAGGACAAAAACAATGCTTGCCACTCACTGTGGGGCCATGGTTTGAAAATCTGAATTCCAGGCAGAAATGGGCATGCACACAGGGATTTAAATTCTGCTGAGGCCATGCATGGATGGATTTTCGATTTGAGGGCCACAATAGATGCACATTGATCATAGGCATCCAAATGAAGACTAAAACCACCCTTGCCACTGATTGCAGGGCTATGGTTCAAAAATCCGGACTGAAAATAGCCTGAAATGGCTGTTTCTACAAGTATTTAAATTCTGCTGAGGCCGTTGTTGGATGGATTTTTGATTTGAGGGTCACAATAGATGCATATGGATCATAGGCATCCAAATGAGGACAACAGCCAACCTTGCCATTCATTGTGGGGCTATGGTTCTAAATCCGGACTCAAAATAGCCTGAAATAGCTGTGTCTACAAGTATTTAAATTCCGCTGAGGCCTTTGTTAGATGGATTTTCGATTTAAGGGTCACATTGGATGTGTATGGATCATAGCACGAGAATGGTGGGGCCGTCGGCTAACTGCCATCAGCGACGCTCAAGATAAGATAATGGAGTCCACTGACGACTGCCGATACCCCTATGTTCCATTAGGAATGCTGGAATTAAATGTTTGAGGTAACACGGCATAAAATAAGATTGAAAGTCTCATCCCAGTCGATTCAACATACTATTGATCACTCACCTGTGCAAAACTGGTTTGATGGCATTTTGTTGGTCCCGGTACTTTTGTGCCTCTGGACGGATTGGCCTCGGCATCGACACACGGGATGCTTGGCATATCAATATGTCGAGTCTGAGGCCCTTGAATTTGTGAGGCAGAAACGAGGCCACACGGAAGGTCCCGAGGAGGAGGATGTATTACTGTGGAGGTCCCTATAAGGAACAAGCAGGTACTGTACCTACATACAACACGTCCATTGATTGTATACTACAGTCGTCAACGGCCCAGTCGCTGAGGAAGCATAAGCACAAGTGTGCACCTAAACACCGCACGAAAAAGCTTGGAAGACAGGCGTGGCCTGTACCATCCAGGAGTCCTGAAGAGCGGGAGAAAATAGTAGCAGAGCATGTCTCAAAGAGGCCGAGGGAGATGCAGGACACGTGTGCAGTGAGTGAGTTCGCAGTTTTGCTGGGTGAAGTGCGCAGATCTCATCCTCATGGGCCACCAGATACTTACATCAACATGATTGACTCCCAATACGAGCAGGATAGCGAAGAAGTTCGATGCAGCTTGCCCAGATTGTGGTCCCGAGTATCAGCCAGGTCCAATAGCCCCGTACTTGGCAAGGGCATTTGACCAATTTCCATAAGAGGACAGTAAGCATTGAGTGCGGACTGAGTCCCAGGAGCTGAAGTGGTGGACTATGTTTTGGGAGTAAATCCAGTCCAAGTCGGTCTCCAGAGGAGATTCATATCCGAATTTTAAGAGGTATTAGTAAACGCGAGGTGTATACAGCTGCTGGCCTTCGCAAACCGGCAGTACCCTAGGCTGGTTTGAGTTTAAACCACATCGTCTCCAACGATGGCCTGGTTTAAACCACCTTCCTATAATCATATAGGGAGCAGGCTTTGGTTTGAACCACAGTGGTTTAAACCGGTTTAAGCCATGGTTTAAAAAGTGGTTTGAACCATTGTCTGAATGTGGTTTGAAATTATCGCGGTTTAAACCAGTTCAAACCAGATGGCTTAAACCAGTTCAAACCAAAGTTGTTTGGACATGTGTTTTCTTTTTTTGTCTTGACTCTCATTTTTTCCTCCTCTCTTAATATTAGTGACTGCGCGCCCAACTCCTTCCAAAAAAGGAAATTCATATCATTTGGACTCAAAAAAACACAGAAAATTTGTGAATAATTGGGAAAATTTTGTTCAAGGCACGAATAGATTGGTAGATGGCACCTACCAAAAATGGAAATCCATCAAAAAATGAAAGTTGTAGCCCTCATTGAGCACTACAAGGTTGACCATTGACCATGGTGATCAGCTCACTGGTTGGGCCGAAAAAGGCAATATACTTTCAAAAACACGGTTTGTTTTAGGGAATGATTGGGCCATATCTCAGTAACTGCTGGACGGATTCCCACGATTCTAGTACCGTTAGTCGAGAGCCAGGGGTTCTTCCGGAGGGAGCGTGAGGAGGTCGTCCATGTCCAGCGACATTTCAGGAAGGTCGCCACCGGCTGCGTTGTGAATTAGAGATAGTTATTTAGATGGAATTAATCACCTACTCGACAACTTCGATGTGGCCCAGTCTTTGAATGCGATCACCTCCCCATCGTCAAGCGGCTTGAAATCGCCTTTCGTTTTGCCCTCGTATATCGATACTCTGTTAACCATCAGTATAGACTCCCCGTAGGTGCGCAAGTCACCCACCTCCGGAATTTGATGGTGCCGTCTGGCTGCACACATGCCGTTCGCACGAAAAAGCAGCACTTGCCGGCCTGCTTCGGACCAAACCCTATAAGGCGTCGCAGAGCGTCATACACATGATTATTGAGATACTCCTGGTTCCTATACAAAAGGTTAGACGATGCGTGAGCCGTCGACAAAGACAACGGCGACTTACTTGGCAAGGGTCTCCTCCGTTGTAACCTTCAGGCCTTCATTGTGAGCGCGCGCCTTCTCTTCTAGCCTTTCCTTCTCGGTCTCGCCGCAAGCCGCCCACCTCTCCTCGAGAAGGCGGCCGAACGTCGTCAACTCCAGTGCATCACGGAATTCACGTGTCGCCCCCTTGTTTTCTGCCTTCGCATCGCGACTAATCTCCTCTTTGTTCTCCTTGCGAAACATGTCCTTGCCTGTTTTGCGGCGAACGCGAGGCGCGGGCCCACTGTGGACGAGTACAGCAGGCTCGTCGGCGTCATGCACAGCTGGAGCTGGATCCGGTAGCTGACCCTTGTTTCTTTCTACGCGAATCCAGTTCTTGAAACTCTGCACGATGGTCTGAATGAATAGTGAGCACAATCAATATCGGGAATGGATGGATTCGTACATCCTGAAAATCCTGGATCTTGAATCCGTTCGGTCCACTGATGTCAAATTTCCCATCAACGTCGGGATAAATCGTCTGTTCTATGAAGTCCTTCCGAGTACGCTTATCCTTATCACCCTTGGACGCCTCCCCTTGCGCGATCTTAGGGTAGCAGACCTCGCGGAGGTACTTGGTGATCTCGTCTGAGCGTTTGGCGAGCTCAGGGTCCTGGCGGTTCTTCTTGTTGGCGCGGACGAAGCTCCAGGTGTGACGGACACCATCGTTGACGGATGTGTCGGGCGGAGAGGGGTCGGACGTGTCGGGGGGAGAGTTGTCGGACATGAAGAAAGTTGCTGCTTGTAGAGGAGTGGCAGAAAGGGTACGAGTGGCTGTTTGATAGTCAGTCTTTAATACCACAAGCCACTCCAAAGCGACTCGCCTAAAGAGAACAATCGCAATGCGCTTTGGACGACGCGCTTTAGACAGGGGGACGCCACCCAGAAGGAAACAAAGAGAAGATAGCTGCAGAAAAACAGTCCAACAAAATGAGAACGCCGTTCGAAATTGCAGTATGGAAGACATACTAAATCGTGTCGTTTTGGAGGGTCAGACGCGCATTTGTAAAGGCCCATCCATAGCGGCAAAATAGGGTATAACTTCCAAAAAAAAAATGAGAATAGCCAGATCCAACTGCCACCAATTGGAGCATAGTAAGAGGGACATACTCAGCGTGTTGTTTGGAGGTCGGATTTTACAGTGATGCATTGGGTGGGACCAGGTTCAGCCGACGTCAAGTCTAGCTATCGAAAGGACACGGTTTAGCCGACGTAGAGTCTAGCTGTCGAGAGGACACGATTCAGATCGAGGAGAGGTTGGTCGAAATCAAGCTGGCCATCCATTATCGCGTTCGGGGTTGAACGAGCCGACGTAACGTCTAGCTGGGCCAACCGACACAAAGTCTGGTTGGGATTTATCCAGAGTGGGGTGGAAGAAGTTTGTTGACGGTCTTGCACGGCGGGTCGGTCGGTGAGGTGGCAGGAGGAGAAAGGAAAGCGATTCTGATTGACGTCGGCTACGGAAGTTCTCATCACGTGATCTCGACGCGTCGCGGTGCTTGCAAGAATTATGTTTCCTCAACGAGGAATTAACCCACTTACAGCTGCAAGGGATTCAATGGAGAGTTATTACTTCCAGTACATACATGGTTTCGACCCGCGGTGGACATTCTACACTTTGCAACAGTAAAATTCGTTAGTTAAAGTCCATTTAGTCTCGCATAATACATGTCTTTAATCTTCGTCCGACGTAAGGTCAATTATTTCTTTACCGTCCTCGTATATCTCCCTATCCAACTCCTTCAAATACTCGATTTCAGCATCAATACCCTCATATGGGCGCGCCTGGAAGGATGTCAACCGTGAAGGACCAGCAGCTGGAGGTGGGGAAAGTCGCGATGGGCCCGCCACTGCTGGCGCCGACGAAGAAGAGGCCGCCGTCGACCCGGACACCTCCGACGATGAAGGGGGTGGGATGTCGACTACTTCGATCGTAACCGTGTCTTCCTCGTCGGCGTCGTATGCTGAGGTCCCAGCAAAGTCAAACTATAGTCGGTGGACAATGAAAAAAAAAAAACGCACCAGCTGCCAAAGTCGCCACCGAGAGATATGCTTTGGTGATGTACGCTTGCAACTCCGGACACTCGTCTTCCAGGATAATTGCAGCCCGACATACCAAGATGTTTCCGCGGCTGAGCATGTTGATAGGCGTCGAGAAAGCCTTTGGAAGAAAGCACCGTTCGAACACGCAAAACCACTCGTAATCAGTCGCGACTTGATCATCTGTCGCAACCGCCCCAACCTTGGCCGCGAAATCCATGGACGAGAGATCTACACGGCTGGCGTGCCTGAGCTGCACAGGCTGGGACAGGGGAAGGGAGTCAACCTTGTTGTACAGGATAATAGTGATGTCGCGACCTCAACGAGCGCCTGTCAGTATAAACCGATAGACCAGATATTTGGCGCTTACTTTGGTCTGGATCCACCTCATACGACTGAGGGTCATATTGATCTTGTGCGACGCGAGGTTTCTCGGAGTTTGCACTGTCTGCCACCACCCGACGCGCTGTAACTTTGTCAGTGCGTCCTCGTGGAAACAGGTATGAAAGACTCACGGGCATTCGATGCCTTATTCTTCCCCTTGCTATTGCCTTCGTCATCGCCTGCATTACGTTCAACCCCAGTATGAGAAGATGAGAGAATGGTACGAACTTTGCGCCACTGCGTCTACAGTGTGATGCTTGGCCTTCTTGGCATCTGGGAGAGCAGGTGAAATGATGAGCACGGTTGAAAATGGGAAGGAAACTCACCGCGACTCGTTTTTTCCTCTGCGTCATCCACGGCCACCCTCTTCTGTACTCTGTGAGCCGCCACAAGCTCTGGCTCATTGTGAGTGCAATGCGAGCTGGACCGACGAAACTCACCAAATTCCCCGTTGCGCAACTGTTGCGAAAACAGATTCCTACGGCGTATAACTTCATCGTACTGCTGCGTGAGGCGGCGATACTCTGGGCTATTCGTCGCAAACTTCGCTCTCTCGGCCACAATACCTTTGAACATCAAGTACAAAGGTCTCAGGACGTCCTGCGCTGTCTTGGGCAGCTTTTGTGTGCGTCGTTGCATGCATCTGCCCGCTGCATGAAATTATGAGCATAAGCCGAAGGAGAAAGCTTAGGAGACTGACGTCCACCAGCGGGACACTACGACACAGCATCGTTAGCGCGGGTGGATTTTAAAAAATAGAGAAAACGCACATTCACGGTCCACACGGCGATCTTGTCATGTGTATCTCTTGTCGCACCCTTGCATATCGTGATGTTGTGCACCTTGAAATGTGCACAGTCTTCTGCGAGCGATTCGGGAAGTGGAACTGCGTCCATGAGGAATTTGGTACACTCATCGACCGCCATCGTAAAATAGAGGGTGCAAAAATCCATCGAATTTCGCTTTATTTTATCCAACTCGAAGCGGTTGTATTGTTGCGTCGTCGTTATTGTGAAATCTGCGACATATGGCCATCGTGATCTGATCGTTAAAACCAAAGACAATAAGTCAGATAACTGAGACAACAGAACACAAGATACCAACTGAGAGACAATAGTATGTGATGTCGACGAGCAAGAAATGATCGAGTTGTCGGCGGCATACGGTGCGACGCGAAGTCAATTGGGGACGTGGTTGGGGACTTGGGGCGACACAGAGTCGGCCAGGGAACTTGGGCGACACACAGTCAGCCAGGGGAATTGGGGCGACGCACAGTCAGCCAGGGGAATTGGGGCGACGCACAGTCAGCCAGGGGACCTGGGGCGACGCACAGTCAACCAGGCCCAGTCGCGACGGGGAGGGCGTGGAAGTTGGGTGAAGAAGATCGTGGGCACCGCCACGGTGATGATCAAGACGCGCCCATGTGATGATCAAAAATACGTATCCACCCAAAATTTCAACTGAGGTTTTAGTGTCCCAGGACAATTGCTTGCGTGGTTTCAAAATTTCAAAGGATCAGACGAGATTTTTTACAGGAAGCATACTTGATACAGCATTTGACGAACGTGTTACAGGTTTGTAGGTAAAAGTTTAGTCCACAATCTCCACCTCGGATGAATAATCAAAGTCGGAAGTGGAGATGGAAAGAGGGGGCTGGTTAGGCCCTCCATGTTCCTTGATTCTCTGCACCAACTTCTGTTTCTTCTTCGGCGTACTTTTGGCTGTGGCGATTACAGGTGGGATGTCGATCTTCTGTTTCTTGCTGGACATAGCCTCCGCGTCGGGGGTTGTACTTCTCTTCGAAGTTCGAGAAGGTCCTGGCTGCTCGGCGCGTTTCAACTCTCGTTTTTCTTCCGCCGCTAAGTTTAAGTTTAAGGAAACGGCGGCCACAGGTTGAGTAGAGCCCTCCGTTTCAGCCGAATCGCGGGCCGATTGGCGAGCGCGCTGCTCCCATCTTAGAAGGCCGCAACAATCGATGGGGTTGAGGGCGCCCTTCCTAAGAATCATGTACTTGCCACGACCGGATAGGTTGATGGGCCCCGCCGCCGGTTCGTATATATCGGTGGTGGCTGAGTAGAGAAGGAAAGTCGCATCAAGTGTACAATGTTTGAATGCGTATTTGGTGAAATCGAACAGAGCTGGATTTGGCACCCAGAACTTGGTGTGATACGGGTTGCCGATAGGACGTATATGGTAACGTAGAGGAGGAGCCCTGTAGAGTAGAGAGTAGGTCAATGTGTTACGCACAAGAATAAATCAATCACGCACCGGTCGATGGCACCACCAACTCCAGTGCATCTTCGTCTAGTACTATGCCATAGGTCAGTTACAAGAAAATGAATAGAGGCACGTAGGACATACCGTCCCCACCGTCCGAAGCCGGGTAATCAGACGTCTCGGAGGAGGCACGTATCTCGACGTAGACCCCCTTTCCTTTGCCCTTCGGATCCCGGACTAAATTACACGATGAATATAGAACCTAACAGCGTAACATGCAATAGATACCTGCGCGGTTTAAGACATCCGGAGCATCTGGTACATCCGCGGGGTTCAAGGTTTCTATGACCCTTCGGATATGGTTCAGCTTGGTTCCTGTTAACCCTGTGAGTACATCGGAAGACGGTCAACAGTCATCGCATACCCATCTTATCCGCCGCGTTTGTTGGGAATGCGGGACACGGGTCCTGCTCTCTCCACAGCTCGACCACGGCCGCAAAGGAAAGTTCCAGCTCGCCGATCGCCTCGTAAGCTTTATCGACGGCCTTGGCGCGGGGGGTGTACTCCTGGATGAGACGCCACAGTTTCTTGCTCTCCGCCAAGTCCAGCTCCTTCCCAAGCTGAGAAGCGCACCTCCCGAGCCCGTAAAAAGAACCGTTGCAGTGGAGCGCCCACGAAGCGATGCGATGTGCAATAACATCGCCAATATCGAGTCGAAAACCATGCGGGGCTCCCAACGGGCAGATACTGAGGTCGAACTCGTCATGCCTGGGTGGCGGCACTAGTTCGCGGAGCATGGCTTCAGTGGCGTTAACGGGGTCCTTGATATAAATCATCGATATGAATGAAAAGTATCTATGACCTGGTGGGCTTTTAAATGGCTGAAGGTCAAAGCGTCCATTTAGTTGCAGCCCAAGCGGCTCACCCTCAAGCAAAGCGCTTCCTATTCAAGGTCACGAGCGAGTGGGTTGAATGAATTGCGGCACGGCGCCCACAAAGCGCCGCTCTCCATGATTTCGTGCAAGCCGGACTCGGAGTCGACGCAGAAAGTCTGATCCAGCAAAATATTTGGTGGCGACGCAAAGTCAGTCAGTGGCGCGACGTAAAGAGAGTCCATCGCGAGGCCAATTCAGCGCAACGGCGACGCAAAGTCAGCGCAACGGCGACGCAAAGTCAGCCCAACAGCGAAGTAAGTCAATAGCGGATGAAGAAGGAAGAAATGATTGGCGATTAGATCAACGACCGCTGGTGCGGTCACGTGGCTGAGCGCGATGTAATTAAATGAACGCGTCAATGGCTGAACGCGTTCTAATTAATGAAGGGTCAGGCAAGGCGCGGTCACAGTGACAAATTTAAAAAGCTTATTGCCAAGCTAGTCGCGACGCACAAAACTTCTGCTACTGCGGGCGGCATACATACTGACTGTATTTTAAAATGTCGTTCTCAGATCTGTAATCCGGGCTCCAGGGATTCCTTTCACCAATCGCCACTTCTCTAGTTCTATTTCCACTGTAGACGTCCGACCAAATTTTGTGTCTAGTCAGTAATGATTACTTGTTGACTCCAAGTCCAATTCTGTTTCCGTTTCGACCTAGCTCCAAAGTCTAGTCAGTACCGCAACCTCGATTACTGCCAGAGTAATTCGACCGTCGAGCTCAGACCAACTTTCTTGTTTGCTCAATAGGTTAGCTTGCCTCCCTTAATTTCCCCGTTTCGACTGACCACCTCCAAATCTCCAAGCAACTTCCTGTCTCGTGAGTCCATTCCTCATTCGCCTATCGTCTCTGAATATTTCCTCGCACCTGCCAGCTCCCTACTAAATCCCGTCCGCTTTCGGCGAATTGAGCTCGATTTCTACTCCTCCGCTGCACGGTAAGGCAGCTCCTCCACGATAACCAACGATTTATTGACCTTCCGTGTCTTTGCCTAACTCGACTACCTTTCCTTGTCTTGCACTTCAAGTTCCTTCCGCTGCACCGTAAGCCAGCTTTTTTCCCTGAACTCATTGATCGTGATTCTCTTCCGGGTTTTTGTTTAGCTCGACTACCTTTCCTTTCCTTACACTTGGAGTTCCTCCGCTGCACGGTAAGGCGGCTTTTCTTATGGACAGTTTGACTTAGTTCGTCCTTCAGATGCCCTGGAATATGGACGAGTTCGCGGCCAGCCTTCCCGATGACGTTCGCAAGAGTATTATGTCTCGACTGTGAGCGTTTCTTTTCTTTTCATTTCTTTCCCCTATTGATGTAGCTTACACTGTCTCCATAGTTGCCGCCTCAGTGCGCGCGATCCCCTCGCAGCCGCAGAGGCGTATTTGAATCTTCGTCCATACAAGGAACGTCCCGGTATCACGTATACCCACCTTCGCCCGAACTGGGAGGTGCTCGACAATGCCGCGAACATTCCGGATGATGAAGAATTGGACTGGGTGGATATCAAAGTGGGCGAAGCACGCGATTTGGACGTGCGGCGCGAATATTACGAGCGCGATTGCGTTGACGAGCCTATTCTCTGGGCCTATTGCTACAAGACCTCCCATCCTAAGCTTATCGGTGAGTGCCTTATTTCGTTTCAGCGTGAGCTTACCACTGGGGCACCAGAACGCCTCACCCATCTGACACTGCTCGCAATGGGCGCCAAGCGCGTCCCGTACTCGTGCTATGGTTGCGGCGTCCGACACAGGGAGCATTACTCGGAGGCGAAATCCGGCGGATTGGAGGTCGTGGCTGCGATAATTGAGTATTGGATGCAACGAATCGGGGAAGTGCCTGTCAGGAATCCCATATATAACTGATAACCTGTACGAAATATACCTGACCCGAGAACCAGGCCCGAAATAGTTACACCATCTTTTCTTGCGGTGTGTCATTTGAATGAAAAGGAATTTAACTGAACCGATTCGTTGTTCGTGACAGAAAAAGCTAATATTGAAACCCTAAACATGCAAGTAATGGTCGCGCAGTAAGTAGTTCAGCCCTCTGCAGCGAATCACGATTCTCGGCAGCATACTCAATGACAGAGCCGTCGAATTGGGCAACTAGGTGGGTGAGAGAAATCAATAAAAAAACTGCGGCGGGAACCTTGAATTTTGCAGCGGCCGCTCAAGCATTTCTGCAACCGAGCTCTTGCGAATGTGGGCTATCGTTGCAACCCTCAAGAATGAAGGATAGCGTGAGGATGGAACACGAGCCAATGAATGAAAAGTTCCACTGGAGGTATAAAGTAATTTTGAAAATGGAGGAACATTAAGATGTGTTGACCTTGCGTCGGTTTGGCCGCGATGAGTTGCTTCATAGAAGTGGGATCGACGCATAGTCAGATCTACTACCGACGCGAAGTCAAGAGCAAGGCGACGCGGAGTCCACCATGGTCCGAAGGGAGAGGAAGAGAAGAGTAGTGTGGCAGTGACGAAATGACATGTCGGACTTTCAAACGCGATCACGTGTGCAATGAATACGCGAAATTAACTGGAGACCCTCATTTACAAAAAACATTGATTCAATGTCACGCTGTGGAGCAAACCTTGCAATTCATTGATACAACTATCTAGAAAAACCATTGCTTCGATGTCACGGTGCGGAACCAACCTTGCAATTTATTGAACCAACCTATCCACATTTTTACAACTCAACGCGTGCTATCCAAATATTTTTGGCCTACTGAGAGACGGCACGTCGCATTTACACCACGAAAATTATCTGCGGAATTTTTCCCGTTCGCTGCCCAGTAATCGCCACCCTACTCAGAGCTCCATTGCGTCGTCCCATTGCTCAGGTGTACGGTAAGTGATCATCGGTATTTTGTTGGCTGCTGCCAAGGTCGGTGTTCTTCCAGAGTCCCAATCCGTCGTCCCATCGCGTCGGTTGCCCAGCTTTTACGGTAAGCTCGTTGTGTTCGTCTCTGCGAGTTCGCCTCATCCTTTCGATTGTGGGTGTTGCACTCTTACGGTAAGTCAGCTCTCGTCTTGTTTTGACTGATTCCAAATTTCCCTTTGCAGTTCCCGCTTCCCGAATCGTACTCTCCAGCGGAATCGCTTTCTGTTGAACTGTAAGCCGGTTCTTTCTCGTGCGCTTCACTAGAATTTTACACTGGTGCTTCCATTCTTCCTCAGCTGCACAGTAAGCTCGCTGTATCCCTCTCTGGACGATTTGACCCAATTCCTCTCCGCTATTCTTGCGTTTATCTTCAGATGCCGTGGGCGATGGATGAGTTTGCGGCCAGCCTGCCGGACCATGTTCGCAAAAATTTAATGTCGCGACTGTGAGTTCTTTACCCCCGTTTCGCGCCTGAGCCTGACATCGGCAGCTGCCGCCTCGCCGCGCGCGAACCACTCGAAGCCGCCGAGGCATACCTCAATCTCCGCCCATATAAAGAACGCGCAGACGCGGGTTTCGTCTATACTCACCTTCGCCCGAACTGGGAGGTCCTCGACAACGCCGCGGACGCTCCGGACGACGAGGAGCTGGACTGGGTTGATGTAAAAGTCGGCGAAGCTGGGGATATGGATGTGCGGCGCGACTACTACGAGCGCGATTGCGAGGACGAGCCGATCCTCTGGGCGTATTGCTACCAAACATCCTATCCGAAGCTCATAGGTGAGTGGATTTTATTTTCGCCGCTTGAACTTACCACCGGGTCACCAGAGCGCCTCACCCACCTCACACTGCGCGCAATGGGAGCCCAGCGCGTCCCGTACCCGTGCCGCGGTTGCGCTGTCCGGCACCGGGAGCACTTCTCTGAAGCAAAGTCGGGTGGGTTGGAAATCGTAGCGGCAATAATCGAATATTGGATGCGCCGGATTGGGGAGGACCCTGTGAGAATCCCTCTTTACGCTTAATAACTGTACGACCACAAAATCTCGATATATGACTCGTCCCAAACCCACCGTACTCGACAACCGGGCTTACAAGATGCCTTCTTGCTATGTGTCATTCACTGAAATCTGAAAAGCGATTGACTGAAATCGATTCAACGCTGATCGTCACAAAGACCCCCAAAAAAAGAAAAATATCCAAGCATGATCTCGTAGTAAGTAGTTCAACTACGACACAGTAGAGCTAATATCGAATTAGGTGCGTTTTCTGTTGGTGAACAATAAAGTTACCTTCATAAATCACCACCGATTAAACAAGGATGCACGAGTGTAGGTCTATCGATATTGAGAATCGGGGATGTGTATCGCGATGCTAGATTGAGGAAGACATAGAAAGGCATGGAAGATGAGCTGATTAATGAAAGCGGGGCATCGTAATTATAAGGTAGACGTACGGATGTACCACATACAACAGAGTTCGTTGGCTTTCGCATAGATAAGTGGTTGAGCGTCAAAGAGCGGTCATTTATTGAAGTCCAAGTGGCTTATCCTTAAAGCGCCTACTATTCAAGGTCATAAACAAACGAGTTGAAGGAACGACGGCAACGTCAAAGCGCCGCTCTCCATTCGTATTTCGGAGTCATCGACCCGAAAGTCTCATCCATGCAGATGGTGGCGACGCAAAGTCAGCTCAGTGTTGATGGAGAGTCGGCTCCCTCGCGACGCAAAGTCAGCGATGCAAATGAAGGATGAAGAGAAGGGAACGTTGATTGATCATCACTGTCAGACTGCGGTCACGTGACGGAACGCGTCGCGGGCAATTGGGAACTTTCGTTGTGGCGATTATTTTACATTTCAATGGGAAAATAGAGATTCTTACGCCCAAAATTTGCCTTGACTGCCACGTTATATATAGCGCACCTCCTTGCCATTCATTCCTAAGTACATTCTTTTCGTAAGGCTGGCCGTCTCTTCGATCTCAGCTCATCGGTGCTACAAAATAAGCCAGGTCACCCAGAACTCGCTTGACCTTTCGACCACCTCCGAGCGATTCTCCTGTGTCCAGAACCACGTTAGTTCTGCCAACACTCACCAACTTCATCGTTTTCGGGGTATTTCCTCCAACTTTGATGTCGCAATTCACTGCGTTTTAACTGATACAACGCTCTCCAGTAGCCCAGTTCGCGCACGACTCCACGACACAGTACGCTCCGTTTCATTTCCCTATTAACGGCGTTGACTTGTTGATCTGCTTTCCGTATTCCGATTCAATTTCCTTCACCTTTCCTCCTGTTATCTCGCAATTCTACTTTGCCCGGAAACTTAGTCTCGCGCGATTCCGAGTGAGTTCCTCGTCTCAGAATTCCTTCTCACTCCGCTGCACGGTTATCCTGCTTTCTTTACCTCTCAACGGCGTTGACCGGTTCTTCCTTTCCTTCAGATCCCATTTTCGATCACCACCGAGCGATTCTCAAAGGATTTCACGGTAAGTCAGCTCTGGTGAGCCAGCTACGGAGTTCAAGTCGTTTCCGGGCTATTATCTTCTCTGACCCTTCACCTTCTTCCTGTTGTCTCGCACCTCTATTTCGGCGCCGCCCAGAAACCCAGTTCTCGCGCGGTTCCCCACAACTGCCTCGTCCCAAAATTGCTTCTCTGCTGCACGGTGAGCCCGCATTCTTTCACTCACCTCCCAACGGCGTTGACTGATCCTTCTTGCCTTCAGATGCCGTGGATCATGGACGAATTTGTGGCCAGCTTGCCGGATGATGATCGCAAAAACTTATGGCTCGACTGTGAGTTGTTCCCACCGTAGACTGCCATGAAAACTTACCTCCGTAGTTGCCGCCTCGCCGTGCGCGAACCCCTCGAAGCCGCAGAGGCGTACCTCAATATCCGTCCTCACAAAGAACGCCCGGGTGTCGTCTACACACACCTTCGCCCGAACTGGGAGGTCCTCGACAATGCCGCGGACATTCCGGACGACGAGGAGTTGGACTGGCTGGATGTCAAAGTCGGCGAAGCTGGGGATTTGGATGTGCGGCGCGAGTACTACGAGCGCGATTGCGTCGACGAGCCCATCCTCTGGGCGTATTACTACCAAACATCCAACCCGAAGCTCATCGGTGAGTGCATTTCATTTTTTTCCTACTTGACTTACCACCGGGTCGCTAGAACGCCTCACTCACCTTACACTGCGCGCAATGGGCGCCCAGCGCGTCCCGTACCCGTGTTACGGTTGCGCCGTCCGGCACAGGGAGCACTCCTCCGAAGCGAAAGGCGGGTTGGAAGTTGTGGCGGGAATAATTGAATATTGGATGCGACGGATTGGGGAGGACCCTATCAGAGTCCCTATTCACGCTTAATCACTGTAGTCTTTCAAATAAAACCTAAATAGTGTTCCCTATGATCACAAAGTTTCGATATTTAACTGATAGCTGGTACGAAAGATACCTTACTCGCGAATCGGGCCTGAAATAGTTACAATATGCTTTCTTTCTGGGTGTCATTCGACTGAAAAAATATTCGAACTGAAATCGATTCAATGTTGGTCGTCACAAACATAATTGAATAAATATGCAAGCAATTCAGCAGCTCAATCTAGGACGACACAGTAGAGCTGTAGAATATCGAGTTAGGTGCGTTTTGTGTCGGTGGAGTGTAAAGTTACCTTCATAAATCACTGGCGACTAAATAGTTCTATGGGTATTGAGAATCCGGGCTGTGTCTGAGGTTGCAACCCTCGTACGTCGCAATTCTGGAGGGAAGACAGAGTGAGACATGGAGGATGAGCCAATCAGCGATAGCAGGCCACCGTAATTATAAGGTAGACAGACGTACGGTTGTACCACATATAAACGATATTTGGATTTTGGTTGGCTCGACTGGGCCGTGATGAGACACTTGCATAGCGGTTGGATCGACGCAGAGTCAGATCTACTGACGCGAAGTCAAGAGCAAGGCGACGCGGAGTCAACCATGAATGCATGAAGCAGACGCGCTGGCAGTCACGGCCCGTGACGAAATGACATGTCGGGCTTCAAACGCGATCACGTGAAAGAGTAGGTCGCGAAATCACCTGAATTAGAACAGTATATTTCACGAGGTCAACGTGAACGACAGTAAAGGGAGACGGCATGCAAGGTTTTTTTTGGGGAAACTACGCTTTAATTTGGGGATTTACAAAGGCGTAACATATCTACTTCAGCAACATTCCAATTAACGCGAACGACAGCAAAGGGAGACGGCATGCAAGGTTTTTTGGCGGTAGACTACGCTTTAATTTGGGGATTTACAAAGGCGTAACGTATCTACTTCAGCAACATTCCAATCATGCTGTTGTGTGTGCGGTTATAAATTCGAACACCAGGTCAATGATTTTGGTTGCCTTGTGCCAAGATTTCCTGCAGCCGTTTTTCCTGGAGGAGTAATTTGCGGAGGCGGGCCTGCACTCTACCTAAAGACTGATTAATGGAAGATGTGAGATGTAAATATAGACGCACGTCGCTCCCCCTGAGTTACCCTAGGAAGTTGGTGAACGAGGTCTGATTTGAGAAAACATATCAGATGGGTTGAGCGTGAGGAATGCGAGCGACGTACAATGTTTCTTTGTACAAAGAATCCTCTGCTCGACGAAAATCTGCTTGCGTGACAGCATGCTGGTGGGGAGAAACGTTGGAAGGAGTTACATGGCCGTTCCTTCTCTTATGAAGCCGGTTGGAACTCGGCCCGGAAGAGAAAAAAAAAAAACAATAAGAAATGATCGATCGCCCGGCGCCAAGCAAATGCAAGTTTGATGTATCTGCTCAACTGTTGGAAACGCGATCATGTGGTGAAAGACAATGGTCTATTACAAGCAGAAAGAACTAGTCGTAGATGACATAGGGGTCGGTGGAAGAGCCATCTCCATCCACAAACGGCTCGTCCAAGAGCTCAGCCCATATTTCGGCAATATTCTCCCATCTGTCGATTTCCGGACACTCAGCTCTGAGCAAATCGCGCCTCACGCAAAGGAAGATGCGCCCGCGGCCAATCATATCCACGAATTGCGCCGAGTCGATACGTTTGTACGTCTTGTGGGCAACCAGTAGAAGTTGAACTGTTCCCAGGGATGGCCAGCCGAGATGGTAGGGTAGTTCTGAGGCCGCATGGAGCGCGCCCTGGGAACCCACCACCTAACGTGCCGTGCCGGCTGGTTGGGTGCATCGTGTGCGATGACACGGATGAAGCGTCCTAGCGAGATATGTTAGCGGAAGAGGGAATGATAATAAAGGCACTCACTTGTGTCATTTGGCGTCTTGGATGGCTCGGGTTCGAAGCTAGGAATCAAATAGAAGTCTGGGAGATCGTCTGCACCAGAATATCAGATAAATTGCAGCAATAGACGACAAGAAATGACATACCGTCTTCCTCTTCAGACGAGACGAGCATATCTGGACTCAAAAAATTAGGGGGTGGGCTACAACACAACGAAGATAGCACACCTTCATCCTCTTCAGAAGATAGGTCATCTCCTTCGGACACCACTAGAGAGAAAAGATGAGCGCGGGTGAATTTAATACGAGGTAATTCCGAATAACTCACTCTCTTCGTCTTCGGGTTGCAAAGAATCTTCGGAGGCGGATTTCACTAGGTGAAAGATGAGCAAGGCGAATTAAAGATAAAACAGATACCGACTGTCTTCATCTCCAGAAAGGGATTCCTCCACAGAAACGGAACCCTCTTCTTCGGACACGGAGAGTTCCACTAGGGGGAAAGATAAAGATAGGTGAGGCAAATTGTAAAATAGCGCTCGAACACTGACTGTCTTCATCTTCAGACAACGAGAGTTCTTCCACTGGGAATGATGAGCGGGTAAACTTCAACACAAGTGTGGAATATATTCACCGTCTGAATGCTCAAATAACTGATGATACAGGTCTAAGAGCAGCGAATAGGGGACTTCGTCCTCTGGTAGGATTGGTGCGTTCATGATACAAGAGAAGGAATGACTGAGAGGAAATGAGCGTATTTAAGGAGTATTTTGTCAAAGCGCGGCCCAAGCGTCGACTCACTGGTAACCTAAGCACAACAATAAAGTGTAGATGGTCAAAGTGTACCTTCAAAGCGTCACCCCGGTTGAAGACACATCATTGAGCGGCTTTCTTGAGGCAGTCCGAGGTTTAGTCATGTCCAGACCGACACGCAGTCTAGTCTGTTCAAAGCCGACGTCAACGTCTGGCGGCCTCGACGCGAAGTCCAAGGCGATCGGGACTTGACGGTTTTGGAAGAGATGGACTCTGATCAGAACAATGCCACTGCCAAACATTCCACAACAGCTCCTTCCTCCAACCACCACCACAGCCAGACTTAGTGTCGGCAATTCCTCAAGCGTCTTCGCTAGACTTCGTGTCGGCGATTCCACCATCCTTCCTTCCTGCTAGACTTTTTGAGTCGGCATGTCTGGCCCGGAATCTTCCGCCATCGACATCGACATCGACGCGCCCTCTGCAGAGGAAATTCAGCATGCCCGATTTCTCAGCAACCGCAACTACACTGGTATGTTGACTTTCTATCGGGAGGATTTTATTTCCCTGCTGATGCGGAGCGAGTAGCCGTACTGGGGGCTTTCGATGGCAGAGTTGCTGCTGTCGTCGAGATGAATGGCGAGGAGTATCTCATCACCACGCATGCAAGCTACGTTCCCGCCCTGCCTCCGATGAGCGAACACGACGTTGTCCTCCGCAAGGATCTCCGTTACGGGCTTGACGATCCCACCAGCTGGCCGCAGATGTATAGTGAGACATACTGCCACCTCGGGGCGATTCGTACGAAGGCCGCGAACCCTGAATCCGCTATACTTTGGTGGGAACCCAGTCGCGCGGACTTTGTCGTTTCCCAAGACAGCCGCGTCCTTGCGGTATCACTTGGCAGACTGGAGAGCGGACGCTTGGCGTCTTTCTGTGGGCTGGTCAAGGAAATTAGCCTCGATTATGAAGCCTACGCTGCTCAGACCTCCAAGGACAAGATCCCTGCTCCCCTCAGCCAATTAGTCCTGTCAATGCGCTTATGCCTCGAACGTCTCCAGAGTCTGCCGTGGACCTATGAGCATATGGTCCAGGCTGTCCGGAGCTTGCAGCGGACTTGCCTGGAGGTGGTCGCCTTTGTGGACTATATGTCCCTTTACAAGCCGTTCATGGAAAATCCCAACCTTTATCCGGGGCGAGCATCGACTGTCTTGATGGGGGTGTACACCTCCAATCCCAAGATAGCGCAGCAGTTCCACCTAGCGGGGATCCCGTATTGGTATATTCGACAAGTAAGCCAATTCTCGAAAGAGAACATCCACAAGATTGTCGCCCCGCGGCCCCCGTCTGAGGTCGAACTCGAGCCGCACCCGCTTTACCATTCGGTGGTCTGCAAAACCGGCCAGAACACCGACGCGAAGATCGCAGCGATTCACCAGGTGTCGCGCTGCCTCGAGTGGTACAAGGATCCCTTCGACTCCTTGAACTCACTGCCGACATCTGCGTCCGGGTCCGCATCCGCGTCTTCTTCCACAGCACAAGCGGCGACCTCGAATGTTGGGGGCGCCCGCGGCAACCAATCGCGCGGTGGCGGCGGCAGGTCAGGGCACGGGGGCCGCAAGCAAGAAAGCAACTACCGTCACTCTCCTTGTACGACTTTTCATCTCTCTTGCCGCTCCCGGATAACTAACACTCGTCCAGACAAATCCGCACAGCCAGTCAAACATCCCGGCCACAACAAATTCGAGCCACTTCGCGACCGACCAGAAATGCCCCCTACCATACCCGTCTGGGAGGTGGCGCTCAAGAATGTGGACAGGACTCAGCATCCGTTGCGCAGCCCGCGCCCGATTGACTTGTGCTACGTTCTCCCTGAGCCAGCGTTGCTCGCCTCGCCAGACGCGCCGGCCCATCGCCAGCTACGTCTCTATCATTTCACGATGCTCCACGATGCGCTCCTCTATCGTATTGCCCACGTGGCAGCAGACCAGCTTCTCCTCAAATCGCAGGCATGGCGAGACATCCTCGCGGGGAAGGTGACAACTCAAGGGCGCGCGGACACGAAGGCTCGAGCGAGATCAGAGGGCATCGAGCGTCTTCTTGCTCCCGCAATGAAAGCGTGTGGTGTCGACTCGTACAGTGGCTTCCCGGCCGACGTAACAACCATTCCGCCCATCACGAACAAGCGGGCCAAGGAGATCATTTGGGAGGTCGCGGAAATGAATTTCCGTTTTGAGTTGCTGTCCCTCGACCGCCGTGCTTCTGGACTCGACCGCCCTGACGAATGCAGGGAGTGTTTCCCGGGGCGCATGCTCATCGGCGTCCCCATCGAGGCTAGTCAAAGGGGCTTCGCATCTACGGTGCTCACGAAGCGACACCCATACAATGTGGGGCTTGCCAAGCTGATGTGTGCCTGGCCTGGGGCCCCGAGCGTTGTGTGCGAAGCAGGAATCGAGAGGGCATGGCCGGAAGCAGAGATGAGAGAGCTGGAAAAGACGGTCGCTTCATTCTATTGCCAGCAGTTCTACGAGTACTTTGGGCGTGCGGCGGTCATCCCCATGCGCATCGAGCATGAATTGGGGGAATAGAGTAGAGGCGGACAATGCGCTGCTGTGACGGCAGTGTTTTTTCTTGGGACGTCTACAATCGAACTTTTGCTAGTCCAAATCAAAATTTGTATAATGTATTGTTCATATATCGTTACGAGCTGTATATATACTATCCTGACATGTAGCTTTCCAAAAATTGAAGATTCTCAATTCCCTTGTGACCGTCCAGGTTTTTCTTAGATTGTAACATCGCGTCGTTAAAAACTCTCTTGACATTCCGATGAACTCTACTACAAGGAACAGCATACTGAGGGTGTAAAAGCCACAGTGCTCTCTAGACTGCGCTATGAAAGAGACTCGTCACTGCCGCTGATTTCCTTTTTGGGAATCGTGAGGAGGCCGAAGGACTTGGAAACAAACAGTCACATACACGCTTACTTTCGACCTCCAACCAGACTTCCCGTCGGTTGCGCCTGACTCTGCGTCGGTCGTCGTAACGGTCGCGCCTGACTTCGCGTCGGCTTCCCTAGTCATCTTTTGGTAGCTCGAGCGCGCATTGGACGATATCTCTCAAAATCTCGATCACTCGGGCGATCACTCTTATTGTTTTACCGTCTCAGGTGGGCGACTAGTCCGATCACACCGCCTGAGTCCTGAATTCCCTGCGACTATCCAGATTACTTCCTACCACGATGACCGCCCCAGAAGAGAACAGCGCGTCGCACGAGACAACGGCCGAAATCAGTGGGGTCAGCATGCAGAATGGGCAGAATGGTCAGAGAGCTCTCTTTGGATTGCTGTGGACTTGTCACTGAAAACTGCCGCTGCAGGCTCCCCCTTAGATTTCTGGGTTTATCTGAACGGGCTCCCTGTGGAGAAGAAACAGTGCGTGCTTCTGCGAAGAAGAGGCCGCTCAGAACTGACTTATTGCAGACAGCTCTCGGCGCAAATCCTTGCCCAACGCGAGGCTGAGGACGCAGAACTCCATGCCCTCGAACAGCAACGGTGTAAACTCGCAGCGGATTTGAGGTCCGAGGACACCACTTGAAGATTAATATGCCGGTGCAGTAGCTTATTAGCTACAGAATCGTGAATACGACCGCGTGCAATGCTATCATTCTTCTTCCTCATCGCCTCGGATTTCGATAACGATCAACTTGACCTCAGCTTAGCGCTGCGTTCTTGGGTCCGCTTTGGGCGCACCGCCGCACTCCTTTCAAGACGACTGAGGTTTTTTTTGGCAACGCTTTGACCTAACGCTTTGAAATTCCTGTGTATATAAGGTGAGCTGGCGCGCTTTGATCCACAGACATGCCACTCACAACCAACAACTCCACCACCCACTCCAGGCTTCTCAACGCTCTCCGACAAGGGGAGATTTCGAGATCTTTGGCAGAGACAGACACGCCCTCACTCGCCGTAGTGGCTCTTGCCCAACTTTCCGACACCGACCGCCGCCGTATTGAACGATACCTCCTTCTCGCAGACCGCGAACCGACTCAACCGCCGAAGAAACGGGCAGCCCCAGCGACCACCGGATCTTCGGCTAGCTCTGGAAATCGGACCAAGGGCGGTGGTGCTCACGGTGGCAGGGCCTCGTCAAGCTGCTCTGCTGGTTCAAGGTGTGTGACTGAGAGCACCAATTTTTTACTACGGCTAAAGAGGTCTTTTCTTTTTCAGGCTGGGTGCGACCCACGGGAACTCGATGGTTTCGTGGAAAACGACTTGACGTCGCTCGAGCCTCACGCCGGCAGGCTGCCAACAGAGATCGAGATGTACCATAAGGAGAGGAAGGAATGGAAATGGATCCCCGTTTGCTTGAAGACGCCTATTCCGCGACGCAGAGGGGTGAAAGTGCTTTTTTTTCGCAAAAAAGGCTTGAAGGAATTAGCGCATTGGGCTGAGTTCACCGCAGCTCACATTTAAATACACAATTTAATGCTATTTGAAATATTTGTGATCAAATTGAGCTGTATAGTGTGCTGTAGGCGTTCAAGCACACTATTTTTTTTTGCAATCCCGTCGGAAAATAAGATATTTTAGTCGGCGCCTATCGATTAGGCGCCGATTTGTCATCGACAGAGCACGTGGAACCTTCGCCTTTCTTTCATCTTCCACGTCGTCACGACCTCCTGAAGACCAACCCAGACTTCAAGTACGCCAGACTTTGTGTCGGCCACGATCGATTACTGGTTAGACTTTGAGTCAACCACGATTCAGACTTTGTGTCGAATCCCCGGTGGCTTGTTCATTGAATTGGTGTGGACTACGATTGCCAGACTGTGTGTCGGCCCTGACTCGCGGACTACGATTGCCAGACTTTGTGTCGGCCCTGACTCGCCCACGCAACCTTCTGTGTGAGCACTCCCATTGTGTCGCCCCGACTCTGCGGCAGCAAGACTGAAAATTTCGACAATGTAAGTGGCTTCATGCCGGTCTGATATTCAAGAACTCACTCGTCCACACGTTGTTTAGTTGCTCTGTTGCTGGTATCAGCCCACTAGGACGTCGCCATCGCGAGTGGTAGCGTGTTTATTGTGTGGCAAGTCACCCTATCTATGATACGAATGAGCGATGCCTGACGACGATAATGATTCCTTTTAGTTTTGTCCGTCGCATCCACAACAATATGCCTCCACGTATACGGGGCGAGGACGACGGTGTGACGACTCAGCGCAAACGTCGACGAAGGGGCCAAAGCGACAGCGACAACGAAGAAACCCCTGTCGCGGGACCATCATCACGGCAGCAAGCGTCGACCGCGCCAGCGCGGCCCATCGACGACCACCGACTCAAGCGCATTCGAGGCGAGGCCGAGGGGGACGTCAAACCCGTGGAGGCAGAGGTGGATCCGTTACCTCCCGCAGAGTCCACCTCAGCCGTATCCTCTGATCCTCCGCCCCTCGGCCACCGTCACCGATGGACGCGGACGCAGAACCTCACGAAACGTTTGGGCCCCTCGAGGAGAAGAAACGGGTGGCTCCCCAGGTCGGTTTCCAATGCTAGCTCGTCTTGGTGCTATATCTGACGCGTTGCGGTTCAGGGTGCATCTAAGAAGATTAACGAGGCTAGGTCTCACTTTGCGACTATGCAGAAAGCTATTCTCTCCAGCTTCGCTCACCGGGACCTGGGGAAGGGCTGCGCTTGCGGAGCGAAGCCTGAAGCAACACTCTTCCGTTGCCAGGACTGTTTCAAGCCCCGGATGTGCTGTAGGCGGTGCATCATCAACAAACACGACGACAATCCCTTCCATCGGCTGGAATGCTGGACAGGGAAACATTTCGAGCGCGTTCGTTGGGAGGATTCCAAGGACGACGAGCAGAGACTCGTGCTGCAGACATGTTTGAAAAGCGGTGTGGAACGATGTCCCGAGGTCACCGACAGATCGGTCAGGTCCCAAGTAGTCACGGTCTGCCACCACAATGGCTTGCACAGCGTGGGCTTCGAATTTTGTGCGTGCACGGCAGGCCGCGGGGCCCCAGTCCTCCCCCATTGGGAGCAGTTCCTTGCTCTGGGACTGTTTCCGGCGTCTTACTCGACACCGAAGACGGTTTTTACGTGGACGGTCATGAAAGAGTTCCACATCCATTGTCTAACGTCTAAAAAGTCGCCCTATGACTACATCAAGGCGTTGTGCAAACTGACTGACAACGCTTTCGCCCCGGACGTCACGGTAAAGAGTCTGCTGCTTTTGAAATATAGACGCTTACCCGATTTAGGATCGTTATCGCGAGTTCCTCTTTGGCTATCGGATCTGGAGATATCTTGCGTTGCAACGCCGAACAGGTCAAGCTCATGGGATCGACCACCTGATGCCCCATCGAAGGCCTGGTTCCCTCACTGTCAGATGCCCTGCATGTCCGGAGGTCGGCTTCAATATCTCGCCCGAAACGATGAAAGCGGCGTTGGAGTCGGAGCAGTACGCGTTTCATTAACAGTCGTTGGACAGTACTGACATGCATCTCAGGCACAAATTCAAGTTGTACTTATCTGGCGACGGCAATTTCAAGTTACAGCGGAAAAACAAGCGCGACGACCCCGATGACGTCGCGCTCAACGCAGGCAACGGCTATTTTGTGGAGACCGAGGAATACCAGCGGTACTTGAAGTTGGTGAAGCCGACGGAAGATGTAAGTCAATTGTACCTATCTTATATGTATCTCGGCTCATGCGTGCGATAGGCGGGCACATGTTCGCATTTGCGGGCGGCCCGCATGCAAAACATTTCGAAATTCAAGAACGCTGTAATAAGTGGGGTGGTAGCAGTGCAATGCGCTCGCCACGGATTCTATCTACCTCAGGGGATGGTGGATCTTAAGAAAGGGGAAGCGTAAGTGCTTGTTCTTCCTTGGCAGGCTTGGTGCTGAGTGGGTGATAGTTTTGCGAATACAGACTATGCGGTGATTCACAGTCTGGCCGAGGCGTCGCTGCAAAGATGGATCCTATTTACATACGATATCTGGTGTCAATACAGCATAAAATTCAAGACAAGAGTAGCCCAATGGTTCCCCGCGATGGCAGATATCATCGACCTCGTCCGCGGAGCGATTCCTAAGATGCACATCCACAACCACATTGAACTCTGCCAGCTGATCTGGAACCTGAACTGGTTGATCTACTCGGCATTCACGGCGGGGGAGATGATCGAGACCGGGTGGGTGGAACACAACCTGACGGCGGGGAGCACCAAGGAGCAAAACGACGGTAACCGTCACGATTCGGTCGACGACACGAGCGGCAACCACAACTGGAACAAACTGGTCGGATTAGGTATGCCTATCTCTCCCCTGTACGGCTTGATCTCAAGCCCTGTTTGTAGCGGCTGCGTTGCTACGGCTGTACCGAGTATGCCAAGTGGAGCTTCGCAAACGATCCACCAATTTCGCGGTGTTGAACGCGAAGCATCCGGTCGAGCTGATCAAAAAGTGGGAAAATACGCCTATGACGCCCAGCGTGTTCCAGGTTAACTTCAAGAATGGTGAGAGGTCTCGCCATACGAGGTAGAGGCAGCTGACGACGCCAATACCAGGGCCACCAACGCACGCAGAGGCTTATGCAAAGCTTCTCAGGGCGGAGGCCGAGTCGGAAGCCACTTCAGCCGCTGTTGGCGAGCAGAAGACGGGCGATTCTGGTCTGATAAGTAGCGGCATGCTGGTAGAAAGGGATCAGTGCGTATTTTCTTTTCACTCGATGCCTCAACTTATCCGGCACAGGCACCACGTTAAACGGATGATCGCCACCCATGCCGGGGAGGATCTGGTGTCGGCAGCGCGAGGGCGCCTATATGACTCTGTGACGGATCTGAGGAGGCGTCTGGTGGCGCGCGCGCCGGCGCTGGAGAAGCATATTCTGGATGCTGACCCTGAGCGACCAGAGAAGGAGGCGCTGTTCCTCCCCTCACATTTCACGGAAACCGTGCGTAACGAGATGAAGCTAGCGGCGTTAGCGCAAGTCGAGTACAGTCTGCGAGAGGGCCAGGCCTTCGATGCTCTGTGCGACGTCCGTACAGCGATCCGCACACTCAATTATAATCTAGCCTTCAAGAAGACGCAGATCCACGGTGTCGGCCCGAACACTAAAGGCCAAAATTTTCTTAAGACGCTGAGCAACGACATCCAGGTGGCTGCCGACACCTATCGCCGCGCGAGAAGAGCGCTCCTGGCGCTGGGGCTGAACGAGAACGATGGCACCTTGAAGGAGCTTGTGAGATCTGACCTTTTCGGGAAAGGCGGTCGGCGAGCGAAGATGGGGGATTCGAAGACACACGAACCGTGGATCTGGACGACTGGCCGTGCGGCGAACCTTAGTGAAGCAGAAGAGGCAGAATGGGAAGCAGAACGTGGGTTTTTCTTTTGTTTCCCGTGGCGTGTTCTGAATATTGCATAGTGGACAGGGTCAAGTGGTTCCAAGACCGCGCGCTCCGAGACCGAGCTGTCGAAGAAGCGGAAACACTTGAGGAGGAGTTCGGTCGCGCCGCCACTTGGTTCTCGGCATCGAGCGACGTCTGGACCGTACTTGGAGACGAGGAGCCCGAGGCGGGAGCCAAAGCTTACGCCTACAAGCAGGCAACGATGTATAAGAAGCTGGGTGAAAAGGTTAGTGCGGCGTGGGCGAGCGCGCCGGAGTGGGTGGCGAAAGATAAGACGAAGGAAGAAGAAAAAGAGGAGAAGGAACGGGTTCAGGCGGAGCGGCGGATGGCAGAGTACAGGGAAAAGCATGGGGATGACGACGACTTCTCGGTATGTTGATTTTATACAAGCTCGATCCCTAATCTGACCTGGCGCACAGGCATATTATGAGACCATCGAGATTTATTCTCCGAGCGTGTAGATAATCGGTAATTCAAGATTTTATGATCGCCGGTAGCATCGCCACGACGTCAATCTCTAATCTAATCCGCGAAGTGTCGATAATCTCTTGATAACGATAATCCCAGAAACTAAAGACAAGACACTCGAAAATAATCCTGCAGATATAATCCTGCATATAATCTGCACCAGATAATCCGTACACACGACTCCCACGGATAATCCTCGCGATAATCCTACCAGTGGATTAATCCGCGGAGTAGCAATAATCCTGGTTGACCGGATAATCCTGGACATGGTCACTTTGGATAGGATAATCCTAGCTACCTCTTGTAGATAATCGTAGATTAATCCCATGTATTATTTACACTGAATAAGTTCACTGTTATTAGTATCTAGGATTCCCCCGCTATTAAGGCTAGGATTAATCGCCATCACTGATATCACTGGCTATACAAAAAATATGGCTGCTGAGATATTGTTTGAGGGGATCATCGATCCAGCAGTTCCCGAGATACAAGCCAAATCATTCTAAAAAAATAAAAATAGCTGATTATAGAAGTGGTGTAGAATGCCTGGTGAGTGGCCCCATCTGAAATGTTCAGCCGCTTTCTAACGGTACTAGAATCGTGGGAATCCGTCCAGCAGTTACTGAGATATGGCCCAATCATTCCCTAAAACAAACCGTGTTTTTGAAAGTATATTGCCTTTTTCGGCCCAACCAGTGAGCTGATCACCATGGTCAATGGTCAACCTTGTAGTGCTCAATGAGGGCTACAACTTTCATTTTTTGATGGATTTCCATTTTTGGTAGGTGCCATCTACCAATCTATTCGTGCCTTGAACAAAATTTTCCCAATTATTCACAAATTTTCTGTGTTTTTTTGAGTCCAAATGATATGAATTTCCTTTTTTGGAAGGAGTTGGGCGCGCAGTCACTAATATTAAGAGAGGAGGAAAAAATGAGAGTCAAGACAAAAAAAGAAAACACATGTCCAAACAACTTTGGTTTGAACTGGTTTAAGCCATCTGGTTTGAACTGGTTTAAACCGCGATAATTTCAAACCACATTCAGACAATGGTTCAAACCACTTTTTAAACCATGGCTTAAACCGGTTTAAACCACTGTGGTTCAAACCAAAGCCTGCTCCCTATATGATTATAGGAAGGTGGTTTAAACCAGGCTATCGTTGGAGACGATGTGGTTTAAACTTAAACCATGCTGTTGCTGACCGGCAGATAACCAAGTCGATGGTTCAGGACATATCTATGCGCTGCTGGTATTCCTCGTTATGGACGCTATGCTGGCATTGGGCCTTGCGAAGACATTTAACAAGTGGATTCCGGGTCATGTCGAACCAAATCCCACAAATACGTAGTTAGCATTTGCCTGCGTATTGGATGAAAATAGTTCGCAGTCGGCGTGGAGTTTGCAGAAGCAGCATTTTGACATTTTGACATTTGGAGCCGTCTGCCGTAGTCCCGGGCCGACCTACCGGCGCCCCTCTCTTCGGTACCTCGAGTACCCGGTTCAGGGGATAGTCCTGCATTTTAAGGGGAACCCGAGACATGGCTGCCCACTGTCCGAGATATCCCGAACGACTATCGGGATCTCCAAACTCGTTGTGTTGAGCTGGGAGAGGACTCAGATGCGCATTGGAATTGTGGCTCTCCCGTCGTGCAACTGTGGTCTGGTGGCCTGTAGCCATTTTTCGCCTATCAGCATGTTATTGGGGCGACATTTCATGGAAGTCGACATGGGGCGTCGTGGCCGGTAGGATTGTATTCGCAGCTATGCTGCTCTAGCCAGATCCCACTGAGTTCACCTCGACATTGAGCTGTGCTCGCCGTTCGTCGGTCATCTCTTTCGTTGGTGGTCATGGTGGGAGGAAGCAAAAGTAGGAGTCTGCAATGTGTACCTTTCCAAAAAAAATTACATGAGTGATCAATGTGATCAAAAATTGACCCTCGATTTTATTGTAAACTCGTTTCGCAATGTATCGCCTAGTAGCGTGAGATGACATGCAATGTACCCTCCATGGGTCTCCCACATTTATTTGAAGCCAATCCGGCACGAATTGAGGGAATTAGATCGAATTTTTGCAAAGGTACACACTTTTGCAAAGGTGGGCAATCGATAGTACTCGTGTGATGCTTCTGGGTCCTTGATGGGCCATGGGGAATATAAGCTTTTCTGCCATATCGGAGTTGATTTCAAAGCCAGTCATAATTTTTTGCGGTGAAAAACAGATACTTGAGGTCTCGAACTCGTTCAATCTCGAAAGCCGGTGGAATCCGCGGTGAGCCAATAAATAGCAGCATGGAAGAAATTTCACACCGAAATGATTGGTAATAGATAGGTTGCGCAAAAGCCGCACGAGCTGCATGTGGCATTTTGTACATTGTGCAAAACACCGAATAAGCGGCACTGCGCGCGGATTTTCGCAATATCTTGTTTATTCCGTTGCCGAAACCCAGCGTGCCTTCCTACACTCCATCAGGTTGCCACCAGGACTTCTTTGCTTCGAAATCAATAAGTCACCGGTCAGAATTTACTGCACGCCGCGCACGACCTCCTATACTAGCGTAAGTACACCGCGGCACTCCCTGCCCTCTCATGAGTGTGATATTTCGTCCCACGTTCAACTTCTTCCGCAGGGCTGATAGACCGATGAGACCCGGAATTTGGTGAGCAGTTGCTCTTCGGGTACCTTCGTGCTGGTCATGGCTTCCAAACAAGATGACAGATTTGAGAGGAATGACCAAAGTAGTGGAAGTGGAAGTTAATTCAACTTCCAGTCAGGCTGTTCAGTGGAAGTAGAAGTAACTTCCATTACACCATTTCCACTGGATCATGTCACACCTCCCCCGCCTCTGCCGCCCGCCCGCCTGGCCCAGGCACTGTCATGTGGACGTTGCCTTTGCATAAATTCGAGTGCCACAGCCGCACGATTCGAACAAGCTGTATTCATTCAATTTTGTAGACGACGTTTCAGAATTCACATGTAACTATCAGAAGCCAGCGGCATTTAAATATCGCTTAGAGACCCGTACTTCACTGCAATGTGAAGATAAGTCGTTCAGAAAGGCTCGTGTATGGGTGGCAAGAAAGTTGGTGGCATCGTCGAATATCTGTATATGCTCTTACAAGAAGGTGAATTTGCAGTCCAGACACTGCCGGCAAGGGCCATGACCGCGGGTTCATCGCATTTGACAGGCAGAGCGCAGACACTTGCCATGGCGTTGGCCAGGCATTGCACAATTCCCTTTGTTCCTTTGTCAGCGTGGGAAAGTCCGGCGTTCAAGTTCAAACCCAATGAGAAATTCTTCCCTTCGCTCTTTCATTACTTGCTGGCCCTCGTCTCACTCCGAACAGTAGCAGAGGAGCCTGGAGAGCCCGAGGCAGAGTCTACCAGTACGTCTTGTGGCCTTTATCTGGTCTCACGCCTGCAGCACAATGAATTTGTTTTGCGTGCGACTTTAAACCCGGTGCCCATGCAAAATTGGCTGCACGTTGAGAAGTCTTCGGCAAAACGAGAAACAAGAGCAAACTTTTGTATAACTAACTCATGGGAAGAAATACATATTTTTTGGACTCAGCAGTGGTTGAAAAAATCAAAACACCTCGCGGTTGCAAGGTGGAAGTGATCGCCGAGTGATTACCGAGCGCAAGCCGCGGAAGGCAGACAGATTTCTCACGCCAACAAAGGAACAAAGAAATGCGTGCAATGCCTGGCAAACACCATGACAAGTGTCGGTGCTATGCCCATCAAATGCCATGAACCCACGGTCATGGCACTTGCCCGCAGTGAGACACCTTATATTATCAGGGATGCAAAACTAACTTAGAAATGTTAAGATGGTTCAATTGGTGATCAGGAAAGACGCACGGCAGAGAAAGCCACCACCGTAGAGCCAGATAACAAACTTCGGGACGCAGGAACGGCGGAAACAACGGAGAGAGCAAAAAATCCAGGGATGGGTGTTGTTGAGCAGAAGAAAGAGACGGCGCGGCTAGGTGGCAAACGAACAATGGAGTTGTTCACTTGCCATATGCGGCACGCGTCGTGTCGCGTCTGGGGCGCATCAGTGACACCATCACTTCCACTGGCCTGCACTTCCACTTCCACTTCCACTACTTCTGTATATATCTCCTAAAGTCGAGTTCAAAATAGTTATGCGGGCTCGATTATTCTTCGCTTTACATATGGATATGAGACGGCACCCCAGGACGACAAATGCCTCGTACTTGCTGAAAAATCCATGGCCGCATTTTCTCTGGCAGCCCAACCAGGTACATGGGCGGTGGATTTCCTTCCGTGGCGTAAGAACTACCACTAGTTTCCAGTAGACCCCCGTCACCGACTTTGTCACTGTAAAGTCCGCTATCTTCCTTCATGGCTACCTGGGACGGGATTCAAGCAGAAGGCAGCCAGCTGGCACCAGCTGCATAGGGAGGCTTCGGAGGGTCCATTCCACTGGGCCCTCGATAATAAGGTAGGCGGTGAATTTAGCTTCGGGCTGCATCTATGACGATCTCTGGTCAAGGATTCCCCGGATTTAGTACAACCTAATTTCATGTCGACTTTTCTTGCCGACTCGCCAAATGAACCCTCGGCACATGACCAGGATCTACTTATGTGGGCCTCGGCATCGTTATTTGGAGGTACGACATCTCTGCCATCCAGATGTATCCACGCCTCAATGCATCTCAGGCGGAGCAGATACGGTATTTGTCTCAGTGTGTCAGGTTCCATTGGTGTTTTTGAACTCACTCCACAGACCGTGGCGGTGTTGTCTACATTTTCCTCGCGATGGCGCTGTATCCTGACGTTCAGGCAACGGCGCAAGCAGAGATAGCCAAGGTCCTGACGAAAGGCAGAATACCACAGCTTTCCGATTGTGCCTCGCTGCCATATGTTGAATGTTTCATGCGATGGAACCCAATCGGGCCACTAGGCTTCATTTATGTGTTAGATGGAGCCAAATCACACTGACTGACTGAAACGTCACAGGATTGCCGCACCTGCTGATAAAGGATGACGTTTACAAGGACTATCATATTCCAGCAGGGTCTATCGTGATGACCAACGTGTGGTATGCAGATTTGTCCGCCTCAACACTCGTAATTAAAACGATTCACCGACTCAGGTTAATCTTACGCCACCCGGGGGTCTTTCCCAATCCTCAAGAGTTTCAACCTGCTCGTTTCTTGAACGACCCAAGAGCAGTAGAAGTCGCGAGTTCCATTTTCGGGTTCGGCAGGCGGTGCGTGGTATCTGCGGCAGTTGATCAATCCCAAACACTGACTTGACGTACGCGACGCGACCTTCAGCGCTTGTCCAGGGGCATACTTTGCTGAGGCCACGATGTTCATCGCCATCGCGACGGTGCTGGCGCAGTGTAGCATCTCTGATCCAGTGGATGATCTGGGATCCAAATTATCCAAAGATGTTGAGCTTCAACCGGGTACGATATGGTACGTTCAAATCTTCGCTGCACACCTTCCCTTTCCAGGGTGAGGCGCTGACGGGGCGCTGGTGGCAGCCACCCTGAGAAATTTTGCTGCAAAATCATTGCCAGGAGAAAGGATTGAAGTGACGGAGAGGTGGTTGTAGTCGAGTCCGAGGCGGATACTGTCGATGTGGTTGGTAATGAAGGTTTGGCCGGGAAATCTTTGTCACGTCGTACAGAATTGAACGAATTAGAATGAAATTCCAGGCTTACACTCGACAGGTCGGCTTGCGAGCGACTATAACCCTATTTTCTCCAATATACAACCAATATAGTCTAAACTCAACTCGATCAACCATGGCCCGCGAACGGCCCGCGAACCAACAGCCAATTCCTTGAAATTCATTATCGAGAAAGGCGAACCCCCCGAGGAGGACTATGAAAAATCAGCTCAGAGTTTTCACTTATTGGAGTTCAACCCATCGTAACTACTGAGTCCCGGTCTGTGGGCCGTGATGCAATCAAACATTGCCTTTTTCTTCACTTCGTCCACAACAGCAATCGCCTGCCGCAACAATTGTGCAGACCCGTCTCGACGTCGTACTGACCTAGGTCCCAAAAGACTGCTCGAGATTTCGGATGACATTGAGACGGCGCAACACCAAATGCACGTCCTCTAGCTATTTTTGCGCTTATAAACACATCATTAAGAAGTGCAGGATAGCTTCAGTGTTATACAAACATATCTGTATACCTGAACTCTGTTAGGTGATATAAAGGAGAGTCAGAGCGAGCTCCGACTACTGACTGTAGTATTCAGAGCACGACCGCGGTGACGCCGCGGCGTGTTGTACTCTGAATGCACTACCAAGGAGATATACCCATAACCGCCTATAACCTATTCAAGGGATTTATTCCTATAAAAGCGACCCAGAGACTGCATAGATGAAGTGGCGAGACTTGACATGTTGCGCGGTACAATAAACTGCGTAGGAGAGCCGCCGCGGTGCCACCGCGGCGCCTCTCTGCCAAAGACATAGTTGTGTTAACGGTTACATTATGGAGGAAAGCGACCGCGGTCATGCCGCGGCGTCCCATAACTGTGTATAACCTACCGCGGAGCCTACTAACGGGCCGCGGTCGAGCATAGACCCATTGTTACCCTAAGACAGGGAACTGCCAAAGCGATCGGACGATCACGTGGCGCCGCGGCGCGACGCGACCTGTCAAATCAAAGACACACAAGTCCTAATTCGGATTCTAGCGATCGGATTCAGGCACTCCGGTACTTCGCGGGCCAAGCACTGCCCGCGGCCAGATCCACCAAAGACAAGCACGAGGAGGACTGTATTGAAAAGGCTGGGTTCAACCCCAGGCCGGCGCGGCATCGTACTGCGGGTGCGGAAGGCACCGCGGTATTGCCAATATACCAAATATAGACCGTGGGGGTCAAAACCGACGATCTCCCGGCACCAAGAGCATGCGGGATCGACGAAGAACCACGAGGGAACGAACCTACATGACCAAGCACCACATCTCAGTTACCATATCTAGTTTATCTCCTTTTGTTTGTACTATTACTATAAAAGCAGCCTGTAGAACCCGCATACAGCCAGTTCATCGCACCGTCTATCGGCGTGGGTGTCCTCAGGCATATTTCGCGGAGATTCGTTTACTATCTCTGTTTGTAACTTGTCTATAAATTGAAGTTGGTTGTTGGCTCGAATTGTCAAGCAAGGGACTCATCAGTTAAGCTTCAAACGGTTAACCACCTGAGAATTGGTTGTGACTTGTCAGCTGCTTTGCCTTCACACTCGTCAGGGAGAGTCCTGTCATTAGCTGTTGGATCGATTAGTTGGACTTTGCAGTCAACGCTTAAGCCGTTACTATAAAAGTGAAGGAAACGTCCCTAAACGAGGACAAGTTTAGGTCTGCTGTACGGGAGAGTCCTGCAGTAAAGAGAATTGCCAAGGAAGAAACAGCTTGCCTCATTATAGCAATTGGAATCGGCCATTGCTGGGGATATTTTGTGAACACCAAGTACAAACTCTGCCCTGAAGTGATAGAACTATCTTTATAGTCACTACCTTCTTGTATCCGTCTCATACAAACGTTCATCCAATGCCGCGGCGGAAAGATAACTGCTGTAACTTGCCAAGTGAAGTGCCGTGGGGACTTTGTTAGTGCCTCATAGTACTTGTTTCGTTGTTAACTATACAATCCAAACCTGCTGGCCGCATACTACGGTCCGGACCCGAACTCACTAAGGATTGCGCTAGTCTTTTGGGAGTGATAAGATATTGTTTGTGTGGTTTTAGTGTTGTTTCCACAACACGCTATAACTAGCATATTCAAGACGTATTGTAAGCGCACCGTTTCAACGTGAACCCGGGATTGTACACGACTCTGCGCCCAGAAAACGTGCCATGCACTGGCAAATATATATGAGATCATTGAGATGAGCTCTGTCTAGTGCTCCTGGCCCTTGCTACTGGTGTACAAAGTTCACCCTTTGATCCATGAACTTTTGATACTGACCGCATTAGACGCACCTCATCTTCGTGAAACAGCTGGGGTCTTTCCAACGAGATGATTCCGTCGTCAAAATCAAACACCATAGATGCCGTCAGTCAGTGTCTTTTTTTTGCTTGTATTCAGAATCGAAACCTTTTGTTCTCCGGTACTCACGGTACGTCTAACGTTAACCGCCCGTCGTCTTGATATTGAAACTTGATATCCCTTCGCTCTTGCCTTTGCTTGACTGCTGCTGCCGCTTACTTGCATATTCGTAAAATTCGAACATGTATCTACAGCCACGGAATGCTTTCGACTTCATCCGCGTTTCCTACCTGAAACAATCTGCGGATCTTGGCAATCACCGCTCGGAATCATCTGGATCACTCGAGATGCTTGTTCATACACATCTTTTGATCCTGCGTAGAATCCTCGAATATTACAGCAACTATTTGCCTTCTAGAATATGGACCGGTTGATAGGCACGCCAAAATCACGATACTTACTCCGGATTCGAGCGCTAACTGTTGTGCGCCGGGTTGAACCTTTTAGACTGCGGTGGATCGCCGTCAGCTTGGCGGTGCAATATATGTACAAAGTGGCCTGATTTAATCAGTACCTTCCCGCCTTTTACTATTGAACGGAAGTTTTTCGCCGGACTCTGATGCATGGCCTCTGGGTGCGCTGGGAGACCATAAAAGACAGATCATTTCACCACCTTAGGCCCATCTCCCTTCACTCCCTAAGCTTTCATCTCTTCGAAATTCTAGCCATGCGCTTCTCGCTCTGTGCCGTTCCCCTCGCGCTGGCGGGTTCCGCTTTCGCGACGCCCACCCTTCAGCAGATGCTCGGCTTCTTGCAGCAATTCAATGCTGTGTGTGCAATCCTACAGTCGATGATCTTGTTTCTTAGGACAATTCCCTTGCAGGATTTCTCCTACCCACAAATCGTCCAAGCAGCGAAATCCATCAACTATACCGGATTTTCGGAAGGTAGACGTTGTTCGCCTTGGGCTCGGAAAGTGAAGTAATTTTTTCCAGACATCGTTGGGAGGGTAGATATCACAGGAACGTTTGTTGGTAAGTCCGTGCGCACATTGGGAAAATCTCACTGACAAGCCTGAGGTAGGTCAGGAGCTCAACACAGAGGTAGGATTGTACGACTCGATTCGTGATGGTTGCTAATTCGTTGGGCATAGTACATCTTTGGTACGTTCTACGCCTCTCTACTTGTAACCTGAAACTCTGTCTGATTATTTACGAAGGTTTGTTCTCTGGTCTCGCTACTGGTACCGGCACGAGCACGCCTCTGCTCGGGATCCCTCTCAACGGGACTTTGGTGTATGTATTGCAAGCAATTTCTGAAACCATGATTGAATGGAACCTGCAGCGATCTCGTTATTGAGAACAACCTCATGATCGCGACAACTCTCCGAGACTTCAATTGGACTGGTGAGTCCCATTCTTTGTGGACAGACAGATGAAATGTTTAAACACAGACCGGTTTAGTGGAGGTTGTTCCCACACTGTGGCAACTCAAGTTCTGTGAGTGCTCTCAAATCGTCAAAGTTGAAACCCTAGCCTTACTTTAATGAAGTGTTCAACGACGAGGTCTACCCAAATTTCTCTTTTCCAAGGCAGTCAATAACCCGCAACCATCTAGGGTCTCGTTACGCAGTACGACGCCATTCTCTATCGTGCGAGTGCCCTCTTCGCGAATATTTGGCCCAAGCTCGTGCCCCGTCTGATTAAGGAACTCCACCTGCCACCCCACACCTCCGACACTGTCGCTATTCAAACCCGCGCGGCGCGGGACATCTGCTCTCAACACGAGACGTATTGTCTTGGGCCCAATCAGCAGTACAATTCGACCACAGCCTGCCTGGATTTTGTGCTGAACAAGATTCCGCTCGGTGAAATTTGGCAAGGAGGGCAGAACACTGCTGTCTGCCGCTATGTCCACACTCCCATGGTGTGTCTATCCTGTTAGCATCCAGTCTCCATTAACGAAGGAATTTATAGCTGCCATTCCGCCCTGCTGTCCACTGCCCACACGTCGGCCCCAGCGGCGGGGACATGTGTTTTGACCACACTGTGGGTTGAAGAGTCTTGTTTCCTCAAACTTCTACTGAATCCAATTTTTGCAGTATGAAAGCATGGTTCTGGAAAGCCCGTTCCCCCAGCCAGTAAGTTACAGTTAATCTTCGCAGAAATTAAACATCCGGTCCTGTTCTAGTTTTCGGCACTTCCCAATAACTTGACGCTGGCCGACCTAGGTTTGGCATAATTTCTTGCACCAAAAAGGCCTGTCAGTGTTGGGTATCCACATCAGCGTAAATACAACCGTAAGCTTCACCCGAGTATAATATATACCTCATATTTTATACCTGCATCGTCTACGTTGAACTTACGGTGAAACTTCTGGTTGCCGTGGCGCGATGAGACGTTCCGTGGGTGTCCTGCACACAAACCAGAACCCGGTCCCCTATTCGGCTCACCCCGGGGCAATCAAACAAAGCTGAAAGACAAGCGCATTTAACGCACTTGCTCCGCAGGTGGTCGGCACTCGGTAACTTGAAGTTGCAAAAGTGCTTACAACAGTCGGACATGCCCCGAGAACAAATTCCTACCTTTCCCCCGAGAATTAAATGGGGCTTTGTTTTCGGGGCAGGTCTGCAACCAACTTACAGGGTGCCGATCATCTGCGTTCAAGGCAGCCGATTTATCCGCACCTTAGGCGAGAAGCTGGGACTATATGTAGATGGGGCGGGATGGGATAGATCTTCTTCGATGCGCCCAACCATCGGCGCACCAATTCGAACCACAGTTGCGCCCATTCGACAAACTGTGCAAACAACAACAATCTCGATGCAGCGCTCTCAGACTCCATCCGAAACGGAATTAAAACACTGGAGGCATCGCTAGATGCCCGGCCTTAGAGCTCACCGATGAGCTGTTCAATGGTCGCAAGCCACTTCCGAGTTCCCTAAATTTATATGGATACATACGTCTAATTTCCATATAACGATTTAAACAAAACACCCTCCTCATGATCAGTGCCCTACTCTGCCTTCATCTAATTTGCCTCTCTGCATCCTCGCCCTCTCCGGTGTCTTGATCTTCACAACTCATGTCCCCAGTATGAAACTAACGCTCGAGCGCCGCCGGGTCGATCTCGAGAACCGGAAGGCCCTTCCCAGCGCTGCGCGCGTTCGCGAGCCTAAATTGGGCTAAACCTTCCGGCCGCGGCGTGACGGGTTTAACTTTGAATTCCCGTATTGTCGACTGGGCTCGATCGCGAGGCGGAGAGCCTGTTGCGCGCTCCTGCGGCGGTGATCTCGCGGGGAACAAGGGTTGAGCGCATAGGTGAGGGTTATTGATATCCCGGCGCGGCACATATGGGTTTTTGTCGCGACCGTCATGGCATTCTGACCCGATGGCTATGGGTGGCATACGGGCCCGGGTGGGTTCAACTAAGTGACCAAATTAAAATTGTTCTACCAAAAAGTCTCTTCAGATTCGGAGCGTTAATTAACGCGCACAGGTGCCACCCACCTTGACCACCGTTCGTGCTCGACGCGGAAAAAGTTGGGGTGCTGAGGTGCGTGTTGCTGTTGCTGTATCATCGGCTGATCTGAATCTCCGACTTCGTCTTTTAAATTATATTCGGGAAGGCGCGCTCCTCTGAGGGCATCCACGATCATCTCGGGATCTTTGTCACCAGAGCTCCTCCCGGCGCCTAATAACAATCATAGTCCCAAGAGCTGTATGACCGTTCTCCTCAGGATCTCCCGGTCATATGGACTCGGCGCCTTCACAGGTTCTCGTCCGCGAACCATCCACGTAAGAGCAAACTATTTAGGTGAATGTTCGCACATATATTCGCGGCTTCCCAGTGGGCGCTCCGATGTCCATGCTCATCTCGACGTCACACAGATCTTTTCCCGCTGTCTGAGAATTACCTTAGCCTAAGTTTTTTACACATTCTACGACCCTCCTTCTGTTCCACTTCAGGAGAACCACTCTCTCCGAGGGCGTTGCCGTATCTTTGAATCTCAGTAACACTCTCGGAGTGACTCTCCGTGAGCATAAAGTATTTGTGCTGCTGGCGTGTGCTGCTGGCGATCTCAGACGTCCTTGATCATCTCGACATCAACCAGATTGTCTCCCGTTGGTCGGGAATAATCATAACCCCAGAGCTATATATTCCATGGCCCTCCTTCTTTCCACCCCACCTCAAGAAGACCCACCCACTCGTCCATGTCCTTGAATCTCAACACAACTATCGGTACGCACAGACATCGATGACTATTGGCCCTTCAAATAATGAGTTTCCTGTTTTGCAGGTGCCTTCCAAATCGGGGTTCTTATCTCCTATGTGCTCTTTGGTGTGACAACCACGCAGACGTATATGTATTACAGCCGCTTCCCAGACGATTCATGGAAACTCAAGGCTTTGGTGTGTGCGATAATGAACGCAGCGCATATAGCTGACTGTCATGCCCAGGTTGCGTTTGTCTGGTAAGCTCGTCTGGCCATTTCGTCGCAAATTGTTTATCTTAAACGGTAAACAGGGTCTGCGAGATGGCGAATGCGCTTTGTGTCGGACACACACTCTACGTGTATACAATATCCCACTATACGCACCCGGAGCGACTTGTTGGCCCCCTACCGACGTCCTTCGATACAACTGTGCTTCTCTCCGGCGTCATCGCAGTATGCGGTACGTATATCTACGACAATCTCTTGCTAAGTTAATGCTCCTCCGCGTCCCCCAGTACAAGGGTTCTTCTCCTTCCGAATCTACGCTTTCTCAGGCAAACTATATGTCTATATTCTCATCTGGGTTATGATATTTTTGCGTCTGCTGGGGTCCATCATCATGTTTGTCGCTACGCTGCTGATGCTCTCGTTGCCGCACTACGAGATGCAGTGGGGATGGCTCCTCACCGCCGTCTGGAGCGTCAGCACTGCGAACGACTTGATCATCGCAGCGACATTGGTGGTCCTCCTCCGCAACCGACGTACCGACGTGCACCGGAGGTATAACTTCATCATAGCTTCAGAGCTCAAAGTCACCCATATACTTTGCAGAACTGCGGCACTCGTGGAAAAACTCATCTTGTGGAGTATAGGTTTGTCAAGACCTTTATGTTTACATCCTATTTCATGAGTTTGACAGAGACTGGGATTTTGACAAGGTTGGTTCACTGCTCACTCCATGTGACGCATCTCTTTTAAAATCTCCCAGTGCGACCAGCATCGCTGGACTGGCCTGCGTATGTCCTATTTTGTGCATTACGGTGTAGCCTTGAGCCCTGAAACATTTCCTTTCAGTTTCTCACAATGAAGGAGAATTGTACGTAGAAAATAGAAAACGCAACATACCTGCCTGCCAACTGAGAAATTATTTCCAGTTATCTTTCTTGCTTCTTATGTCGTCGGCGGACGAGGTGAAGTCATCTCCGTAACGTCGTTTCGCAATTTTAACCATATTTTCCCTCAAAGTGTTTTCGAACTCGCTCTTGGCTAGGTATGTTGCCTATTGGACAGGGAAATCATGAGCTAATGCAGGGTTTCACCTGTAGTCTGAACTCCAGGGCGACGCTCCGTGCATTGAACGAGGTTACCGTGTCAATTTCTCTGCCATCCTCAACACCGGCGGTAAGTTCCAAGGTTATATTCTCAGCTTTTTGAGCCCCTGTTGATAAGAGACGAAGGTTGGGTTGCCCTCCCACAGTGTCCAGATTACGAAAGGGACGCGAATCGCATCCAACGCTGAGCCGTCCCATGTCCAGTCCGACAAATTCTTGCCGGAGGATGTCTAAGAGAAATTTAGCGGTGAATAGCCTGTGGAAATGTACTTGAGAAATTTAGTTGTAATTACCATCGCTATGGTTCGGTGGTGGCAGACTGAATAGGGGTGCTCAATAATTAGGTCGACCTGGTCAGGTCGTCGTTTAAATAATTCAAAATTCATTTGATCATCTGATTGCCAGCCGTCTCGGCTGTGCATATCCCATTTGGGCCAATCTCTGATGCAGACCTTTGCCTGAAATGCGGGGAAGAGTCAAACGGGTTTTGAGCTTGATATATGAAATGTTAGGTACACTATGAAATTATAGAAGGGTGAGAGGAGAAAGATATGTACGGTAGAATTAATGAGTATGGTAAGAAGATTAGGAATCAAACAGCGGATTAATTAGCGAAATAATCAAGAAGGTACGCATTTACGCGCTCCTTGACTTCATCGCTGGTGCGCGCGCGTACAAGGAGAGGGAGAAGAGCGAATGTACATACATAAGGCCACGAGAAATACACGGGAGGAGTGATCGGACCTTCGGCGATCAAAGGATCAAATGAATTTCTGAATAAACGACGACCTGACCAGGTGGACCTAATTATTGAGCACCCCTAATGGTAGTAGGATAACCGTGGGAATCCCGATCGATATTTTAAAACTCCGGCTGGTGAAATCAAATCTTCCCTCTCAGCGCTCACCTGCGTTCACCAATGGCAAACGGTCACTGATGGCCAGCTTCGACGCGGATTTGAGGGACGAGTACACGGCAGCGCGCGTATACATCCATACGGCGGCAGCCAGGATAGCCTTTTCCAGATCTTGTAAACAAAGTGGAGTCAATCCATCATCTCTAGGGCCGAACTTCGCATTCACTTGGAATTCACCTCTGGGAGCTGGTGGTAGCCCTAAAGGCTAATTTTTCGAGGTTTACTAGATTTCAATAAGAATCGATCCAGAAACTTATATTTTTCTTGCCTGCCTCAGCCGTGAAGATTGGGAACTTCAGAGATACCAGGAAAATAAGGCCGACAAGAAAATAATTCATCCTGAGGACAGGTGAGTCTCTCAATCTGATCCAAGGCATTCAATAGAGAGCTTGCGCAAAAGCCGCACAAGCCGCATGCGGCTTTTGTGCATTGCGCAAAGCCGCGGGTTTTTCTTCACTGTTCTTAATTCTTGTCTTGCTAAATACCATTAAATGCCCCTTAAATCTCATATTCCACTCTTGAGAGTGCTATTTGTTGGATGTGTAACTGTGGGAAGCTGCATTTTTCACGCATCACTAAGGCATCATACAAGTTCCACTTCCCTTTCCCACACTCTCACGTCTTCTGCGCACCAGAGGCAATGCTGAGGATGTTCCCTCTCCCCACAGCACCTCTCCTTCGCCTCAGGTAAGCTTACATTGAAATAGTTGAGTGACACCTCTCACATTTCAAAATTTGTCATGCGGCTCTGCGCAATGCAAAAAAGCCGCACGCGGCTCGTGCGGCTTTTGCGCAAGCTCTCTAATGATTCATATTCTTACGAAACCCGATTCATCGTCTTTCACGCTAGCTTCCCCACCATCCGGCGCTATATCCTTTCCAACCTGTGCTCCATTGATGCATGATGCTGAGAGAGTATAAAAATCGCTCTCCCACGTTCGCACTTCCATCTTCTTATGGTTCCTGATATCTTTGGAATCTCGGGTGAATGCAAAGCCATCGGCCTGCTCAACAACCGATATCTGACTCTGAGTTTCCGCTTTTTTTGGCTGCTGAACTCGAATTAGTCTACCGTTCAGGGACGTATCTCCGACGCGGATGAATGGAAAGCCTTCGCATCGGCTGAGGGTGAATATCTCTGACTTCGTCCTTTAAATTATATTCGGGACGGCGCACTACATCCACAATCATCTTGGGGTTTTTTGTCGCCAGAGCTCTTCCCGGCGCTTAATAATAACCATAGCCTCAAGAGCTGCAGGATCGTTCTCCGCAGGATCTCCCGGTCATACGGACTCCGGGCCTTCATAGGTTCTCGTCCGCAAACCCTCTACGTAAGAGCAATCTATACAAGTGAATATTCGCACAGATATTCGCAGCTTCCCAGTGGGCGCTCCGATGTCCATACTCATCTCGACGTCACACAGATCTCTTCCCGCTGTCTGATCAAGAATTCCCTTAGCCTCAGTACTTTACATATTCCACGACCCTCCTTCTTTTCGACTCCAGGGGAACCACTGCTTTGCCGTATCTTATCTCAATAGCACTCTTGGTGAGCATGAAGTATCTGTGGCTGCTGGCGCTCTCAGGCGTCCTTGATCACTGACATCAACCAGATCCTCCCGTTGTCCGGGAATAATTATAACCCCAGAGCTGTATATATTCCATGACTCCTCCTTTTTCCAGCTCAGGAAGAACCACTCGCTGTATGCACTCCACAGACTCTTTCGATGTCAACACCACTATCGGTGCGCACACAGAGTCCAGACATCGATGCCTCTCCTCCCGTCAAATAATGAGTTTCCTGTTTTGCAGGTGCCTTCCAAATCGGTGTCCTTATCGCATATGCGCTCTTCGGGGTGACAACCACGCAAACGTATATATATTACAGCCGCTTCCCGGATGATTCATCGAAACTCAAGGCTTTGGTGTGTGAAAAACAACCACAGAAGAAATAGCTGACTGTCGTGCTCAGGTTGCATTTGTCTGGTAAGCCTGCCTGGCCGCTTCCGCGTACGTCAACATGCACCTGAGCCATAAACAGGGTCTGTGAAATGGCGCATGTGCTTTGCCTCGGGCACACGCTCTACGTGTATACGATATCCGACTACGCTCACCCGGAACGCATGTTTGGGACCCCACCGAAATCCTTCATCACAACCATCGTCATCTTAGATGTCCTCGGAGCATGCGGTAAATATTTACTAAATGTATCTGGTGTCCTCACTGACCCTCGCTACAGTACAAGGATTCTTCTCGTTTCGGATCTATGCGTTTTCCAAGAAACTGTATATCCCCGTCCTCTCCTGGGTGATGTCGGTCCTCCGCGTGCTGGGATGCACGGCACTCTTTATTATGGCATTGGACATGGAATCGCTGGGTGGCTACCTAGTGCAATGGGAAATGGCTCGTCACCTCCATCTGGAGTGTCAGCACTGCGAACGATTTGATGATCACGGCAACGCTGGTGGTCCTCCTCCGTAATCAACGTACCAACGTGCGCAGGAGGTATGATTTCTGAATGGCGTCATTCAGAGCCTAGGATCATCCCTTATGCCTTGTAGAACTGCGGCACTCGTGGAAAAACTTATTTTGTGGAGCACAGGTTTGTCGAGACATTGGTGTTCATGTCTTAGTTTGACAGAGACTGGGATGTTGACGAGGTTGGTTTGCAGCTCATTCTCAGTGCCACATCTCGTTTTTAACATCTCCCAGTGAGATTAGCATCACCACACTGGCCTGTGTATGTCCTGTGCTTGTGCAGTCCTGTTCAAATCTTTAATCTGAATATTCTCTCTCAGTTGCTCGCAATGAAGCAGAACTGTACGTATTTGAAAAATCAATAAGAAAAATACTTGTCTGCATATTGCCATTATTTCAAGTCATCTGGGTTGCTTTGTTTGCAGCTGGCGCACGAGGTGAGAGTCTCCCGTAACATCGCTCCGCATTTTAAACCCTACTTCCCTCGAAGTCCCTTCGAACTCGCTTTTGGCTAGGTATGTTGACTGCCGTATTGGAGAGGGAAGCTATGGGCTCATGTAGGCTTTCAAATGTAGTCTGAACTCGAGGGCGACGCTCCGCGCAATGAACGAAATTTCCCTGTCATCGGTAGGTCTTGTATTTCTGGCTTGAGCACATTGTTTAATATACGCAGCTTAACTTGCCTTCCGATGGCATGCAGATGGGAAAAGTGGCGCAGATCGGATACAGTGCTGAGCCGTCTCAAGGCCAATTACGGCGCGATAAAATCTCGCCGGAGGATATCTGAGAGTCACTTATTTAACGGGTGAATAAATATATAGCCTTTAAAAACGTCGTTCAGAAATTACTTGTAACGATGTGGTTTGGTGGTGACGCTCAAGATAAGATGATACGTAGATCTGGCGGAATGGGATACTTGCGACTCTGAAACTCACTTGGTGGGGAGGGATTTGTCACGCCCCAAGGCATGAAGACGAGGGCTGGATAAAACCAACAATGTCGATCCGAAGCGATCAGATGCTAACAAGTTGCTTCCGAGTTCCCTAAATTTATCCACATACGTCTAATTTCCATATAACGATTTAACCAACACACCCTCCTCATGATCAATGCCACTCTGCCTTCATTTAATTCGCCTGTCCGCGTCCTCGCCCTCTCCGGTGTCTTGATCTTCACAGCTCATGTCCCCAGTATGAAACCACCGCTCGAGCGCCGCCGGGTCGATCTCGAGAACCGGAAGGCCCTTCGAAAGACTGAGTTGGGGTAAAGCTACGGGCGGCGTGACGTGTTGAGCTTCGAATTCCCCTGTTGTCGACCGAGCTCGAGCCGTTGCGCGCTCCTGCGGCGATCTTTTTGAGCTCGGACTCACCATGGGAAACAAGGGTTGAGCGCATAGGTGGGAGTTATTGATATCCCGGCGCGGCACATATGGGTTTTTGTTGCGCCCGTATTCTGACCCGATGGGTGGCATACGGGCGGGTTCAACCGAGTGACCAAATTCTTCTGCCATAAAGTGACTGAATCATCGGAGCGTTGACGTACACAGGTGCCACCCACCTTGGCCACTGTTCGCGTCCGACGCAGAAAAAGTAGGGGTACTGAGGTGCGTGTTGCTGTACTGTGTAGATCTAGGCAATATCAATATATCGCACAGTGACAATGAACCGTGAATGCGTAGAACGCATGCGCACGTACCTGATCAGCTCCTCGAGGAGCCTCTATATAGCGAGGTACGAGCTGGAGTATATAGAGCGTCTGTCTACGAGAGACTACGAGGAGCCTGGCATTCTGGCTTGCTCCTAATTCTGCAGGCTGGGACTTGAAACCCATAGATCCTTTTTTTCGGAGACTGGAAGGGTGTGGAGGAGGAAGAGGACGAAGCGACGAGCTTATAAATGCTTGAACGCTTTGACTATCAAGGCAGCACAAAGACTGACGCTTTGACGTCGAGAGTGACGCTTCGGCCTTTTGGTGATGGCGAAGGGCCGAGAAATTATTCAAATAATATGAAAATTAAACATAAAATGAATAAAAATGAATTTAATCAATGGTTTGTTGGTTTTAGCGATGCAGAGTCTAGTTTTTCAATTACTGAGGATAACAGAAGAAAAAATACTAGATTTTATTTTAGGTTCAAGTTCGGTCCCAGAATAAGTAGATGCCTCGTGGTACACTTATGGTTCAGGAATTCAAGCATGAAGAGGAGTCATAAAAGAGAGAGAGAAAGAAGGGAATTAAAAAATGCTGTGCTGTATTGTTGTTTGACCACGATGGTATTCCACGCTTGGACCGGAAAAAAAACAGTGAGACTTTGTGAACCCATTTCATTGGTTGGTCGACGCGATGACAACGCACAGCAAACCAGTGCGCGTCTCCAAAGCGTGTTTCAGGTGGCATGGTGACGCGTCTCTTAGCAACCAGTTCGAGTTCCTGAAACTCATCTGAAACTGGGTATTTACGAGGTTTTCACAGGTGTGCAAATTCCATGCTCTTCACAGGTTCCAGTGGGTTTTTTCTTCGGATCGACGTAAAAATGCGCGGTTCCTCTGGAGAATCGCCCCAAAAGGAAATGGAATCAGGAAATATATCACGTGGATCACAAACACCACCACATTTCAAACACGCGTCTCGCGATTCACGCAACAATGGTCTCGGGGGGCTCAATCTTGCTTCGAATTCGTATATTACAAGTCATCGTGGTTAATTTTACATGAACTGATCCAGGTTTCTACATAGGAATATGGTCAAGGCTCGCATCGTCAAGGTGCAGAGACTGCATGTATATACTTGGCTTTGAGGCCAGTGCTTCGCATGGCAGGTACGATTCCGCTTCCTTTGATCCTCGTCTGATCCTAGTTGATCCATTGATGCTTAAATACAGAAAAAAGGTGTATCCAATGCGAGATACGTTTCAGAAGTAAAATGAAGCTAAGTACACCGAAACAGAAAAGAAGGCCAAGGAAAGAGTGAAACGAACCATTCCACCCAACTGAAACACGGACATCCGTGCTTCCGCCAGGACAATGGACCCAAATATCAAAGTCAATGGAACTCGAAGGCGCACACCAACGGAAGAAAAGTGTACACGAGCTCTCCTGTACACCAGGGTCGTGAAACAAAACCGGAAACTATCCGCAATAAATCAGAATCGGCGTTAGTTGCACTGCAAGCAGGAATTCGGCAGGAATGTCGGCGCGGGGGTTTGGCGAGGGTAGTTGCAGTATATGAATTACACAGACGAGCGTGCGTAGGTGGCGGCAGAAAGTTTATAATCGCCATGCAGGGAAAGTTTGTTAATTGTCGAAAGCTCATCATGATTCACCGGGCCGAATAGGCAGAAAAGGAAAGAGGAGGAGGGTTAAGGTTTCAGTGAGGCCCCAAACAGACAAAACATCACGCGTTTAAAACTACACGCATAAATATGGCGAACAAACCCTAAACCTAGGTTCGGTACAAGCCCCGTTCTAACGAAGCCGCGCGATGCCGAGCGAACAAATAGACCAAGCATCAAAACAAATATGCCACGCGGGCTTTCGTCAGAAGGGGCTTGCTTCAAAGTCCGGAAATTCAGGGGGTTGACAATCGCCCTGTAGCGACCCAACGCAGCCTCTGTGCCTTGGGATCATTTGGGAGAAGTTTTAGTTTATCAACATGGCTATGATTTCGCTCTATAGTACATGATAATACATTGAGAAATCATCGAGTTCCGAGGGGTGCAAGAGGCACGAAAACACCCTTTTTTTGTGAAGCCTTAGAAATATTTATTTTTCGCCAGTTTTTTCAGATATTTCATTTGAAGCTGCCTGTTGCATATGACTTTCAGAATCATGCACACTCAAGGCGATATGTGTCCTGTGCTTTGAGGTATTCGACATTTGCTCCTGAAATTAGTGCGCTGTCACACTCTGTGACCGCTGTTCCAGTGTCACGCAAAAGGCGAAAATATTTACTCCCCAGCATGTACGCCGTCATAAATTGTATTTTTGCTTTAGACAGAATCCTATACATCTATCCAGTAGCCTCTGTCCAGAATATGGGGTATCTCTGCATCAAAAAGACGGTTTAGCTGAGATTAAGGTGACTCACTCCTTGATGCCAATTCCGTCTGAACTAAGATTAAAGAGACGTTAAAACATCTTCAGGCTTCCAGCAATGCGTCCCGGGTCATATTAATGTCACTTTCTTGGCAGAAAAACTGTGTCCTTAGGCTAGGCAGCCAACTACTGTATGAACACTGCAGGGTAGAAAGTCTAGATATTCAGACATTTTAAAACCCCAAATTTGACGCGTCCAAACGCGAATTTTATCTCAGGGAACATGTTTTTGTGCTCCAAATGTGATTCACCAGCCTGTTGGTTGAGCACAAGACCCGTCGAGACTGTGATGTGGGGTGTGACATGCCGTGACATCGAGCACTCACGACATCATAATACCTGCAGCTCAGCCATAAGTACCCTATTAACTCCAGAAATATTCATGGGGACTTTTGAGATGCCTATGAATATTCCATAACGCGAGGTCCAATCAAAATCATAGTCTCCTGGACCTCCAGAAGATGAATTCTAAAAATGTCCGAGCTTTGGATCATCACACAGCTTTGAAGACAAAAACATACTCAGAAACCAGGGCAATTGTGCAGTAGCATGCCTCATGATATAATTTCGAATGTAAAAAATACAGCTAAGGGTTTGAGCCGATACTGAGCAAGCTAGAAAATGTTTTGCAAGTCCTTTGTTTGGCGGATTTTGAAGCAAGCCCCTTCAAGAAGGTCCCCCGGCGCGCCGGGCCGGAACTTCGCAGGCTTGTTCCGAACCTACCCTAAACCAGTCATTACCATCAATGATGAAGGATTAGATATCACGCTTTTGACGGTGCCTGGGGATGGTTTGATGGCAAGAGGATGCTAAAGAACGATTCCTAAAAATAAATTTTAGGGAATCGTAACAAAATAATAATACAACTCACGCTCCGCTCTGTGGGAAATTTACAGTGGCGGGCGATGAGGAAATGTCCGCTCGCTCATTCACGGGTACAGGAATCCGAGTTCAGATAGCTTATATCGCTTCATTGAAAGGTGGAAGGCGCTGTGATCGGTCAACGGTTAAGACGACAGGGCCGGAAAAAGTGAAAACAACGTACATGAATCCATCTTCAAAAGACTTCCATGCCGCTAAGGCCTCTGGGTGTTTTTCGAGGGTCGCCGCAATACGTACGTGGAGGTCGCCAACCTCTCGTACCATCTCGACCAACACCCGCTTAGGGTGCTTTAGCGTGGTTTTGGCACGGGAGTGTACGTAGTTCGTGGTTTCGCCGGCGAGCTCTTCCTTGTAGAACCTACAAAAATAAAATCAATGAGAATACGTTGCGCAAGGTCAGGGACGAACGAGAGGATGTCGTTCGCGAGGCAGAAAAATTCATCGATATCGGGGAGAACCTGGATGAACGCCGAGATGTCGGGATGGGTCTGCTTTGGGAAGATGGCGCACGCGGCCGCTGGTAAACACTGCCAGACGCAACTCGGGCAGGCGATTTGGCCGATCTGATACGCCGTCGAGCTTATATCGACATTCCTCCTGATTAGCCTGTAAACTCCGGAAGAAACACTATAGGACCGTGATACAACAGCTTTGTCGTGGAGTGATACTCACCCAGTTGAGAGCGGGAAGAGAAATCGCAAAAGAGGACCATAAACCCCGAAATGGTTGGGCAAGCTACTTCTTAGTTCCCTAAATTTATATGGATACATACGTCCAATTTCCATACAACAATTTAACCAACACACCCTCCTCAGTGCTCAACTCTGCCTTCATTTGCCGTATCTTGACCCTCTCCGGTGTCTTCATAATCCCCAGTATGAAACCAACGCTCGAGCGCCGCCGGGTCGATCTCGAGAACCGGAAGGCTCTTGGTGTTCACGAGCCTGAATTGAGGTAAACCTCCCGGCCGCGGCGTTTGAACGTGTTTAAGTTCGAATTCGAATTGCCCTGTTGTCGACTGGGCTCGAGACGGCAAAGCCGGCGGGGTATGCGGGGATCTTCTTGAGCTCGGACTCCCCGCAGGGAACAAGGGTTGAGCGCATAGATGGGATTTATTGATATCCCGGAGCGGCACATATGGGCCGTCGTTGCGCCCGTCACGGTATTCTGACCCGATGGCCATGGGTGGCATACGGGCCCGGGTGGGTTCAACCGGGTGACCTTCAAGTTGTTCTGCCATGAAGTGTCATCAGAGCGTTAACGCGCACAGGTGCCACCCACCTTGACCACCGTTCGTGCCCGACGCGGAAAACGTTGGGGTGCTGAGGTGCGTGTTGCTGTACTGTGTAGATCTAGGCAATATCAATATATCGTACGGTGGCAATGAACCGTGAATGCGTAGAACGCATGCGCACGTACCTGATCAGCTCCTCGAGGAGCCGGGCATTCTGGCTTGCTCCTAATTCTGCAGGCTGGGACTTCAAGTTGAAACCCATAGATCCTTTTTTTCGGAGACTGGAAGGGTGTGGAGGAAGAGGAAGGGGACGAAGCGACGAGCTTATAAATGCTTGAACGCTTTGACTATCAAGGCAGCACAAAGACTGACGCTTTGACGTCGAGAGTGACGCTTCGGCCTTTTGGTGATGGCGAAGGGCCGAGAAATTATTCAAATAATATAAAAATTAAACATAAAACGAATAAAAATGAATTTAATCAATGGTTTGTTGGTTTTAGCGATGCAGAGTCTAGTTTTTCAATTACTGAGGATAACAGAGGAAAGAATACTAGATTTTATTTTATTTTAGGTTCAAGTTCGGTCCCAGAATGAGTAGATGCCACTTATGGTTCAGGAATTCAAGCATGAAGAGAAGTCATAAAAGAGAGAGAGAAAGAAGGGAATTAAAAAAATGCTGTGCTGTATTGTTGTTTGACCACGATGGTATTCCACGCTTGGACCGGAAAAAAAACAGTGAGACTTTGTGAACCCATTTCATTGTGCTTCCAAAAACTGTATCGAAATGACATGTCAAGGCGCGTGTGTTGAACTGCAACCCAATAAGATACAATAAAAAGATCGACAACCCACAACAAAGTACCCAAGCCCGGACCACACAGGAGAGTATAAACCCAGTAAAAGAGCCACATGTCCAAGGAAGATCCATGCCCAATGCTAGTCATTGCGCACCAAGCGCAAGCGTCGGAAGGCGCTTCGGGACGGTTAAGTCGGAAATGGGAACAAAAACACGAGGAGGGCCAGCCTCGCCATCGGACGCAGCATCCGGACTAGCTCGAACGGCCGTAGCATCCGGACATGCAGGAATACGCGCCATCTCGTTTCCACTCCCTCGTTTCGGGCTCGATCTCCGTCGCTTCAGCGGGGGGCCAAACCGACTGTGCTGGTCCATGTCCGCGGCAGCAGGATCAACATTGTCGTAAAACCGCTGCGAGGGTCTGCATTGCAGGAACACCGGCAGGCCCACGCGCGCCACCGGCACTGTGCCCATCGGTGCACCCTGCCGTTGCGTAAACGGGGACTCCGTCTCAGGGTCGAGGTCCGGCCTGCCGAGTTACGTTTCAGCACGGGCAAAAGAAATTAAGGTGAGAAGAAAACGCACATGAGTTCCGCGAGCTTGCGCTTGAGGATGACACATTGGTTTCGCTCCACGTCGCGCTCGGCCCGTAGGCGCAGCGCGCAGTCCTTGACCGCGCGCGCGAAGCCGAGGAGGTTCGTGTTGGCGGCGGCGTGCAGTTCCGCACGCCGCTTCCACGTCTCGCAGTGCAGGCGCAGGGTAGCCGCGTCTTCGGCCGCGCGTGCGAGGCCGCCCGAGGGGCCCGGGGCGGTCGGGGATGGTGTGACAGTGGAGCTCGAACTGGAACTGGGGGGAGCGGGCCCGAGTGCCGCCGTGGCCGTGGGTGACGGGTTGTCGAAAAAGACTTGGCGGATGGGCGGGAGGATGTGTGGCCGGAGGTATGGCGGAATGAGCGCCGGGTCAACGGTCACTAGCTGAACATTAGCTGTATGTCCGACGTCGCAGAATAGGAGAACGCACGAATGCTATATGGTGCTCGGCATGTGGGGCAAAAGTGTTGTACATTGTAGGATTTAACCGAATCGACAGTGCGGCGGATACACTCTCGACAGAAGACATGTCCTAGTGACGAAGAGGTTAAGTATCACACACCCCAGCAACGTGCAAAAAGGAACTCACCACAAGGTAAAGAGACTGGGGACGTAAAAGACTCAAGGCAGATGCTGCAGGTGGCTGGCATGGTGTGTGGGAGGATGAGAGCAATGGTCGTATTTATATGAAAAAGGACCAGTCATCGGGTGAGTGTGTAACCGGTGGCCATCGGAAGGGTCAGCAGCAAGCGGAGTCCTCGACCCACCCTCGAGATTTATAAGTCGGGCTCGATCATCCACCCGGATCCGGATCCTGTGTACAGCCTGCGCGGAACAGGAAAAAAGCGCGCGAAGAAACGGAGTACGAAGCAAGCGGACGCAAATCCCGCGCTGTCTCCGGCTGTGGAGAAGCCGTGGCGGTGCTCGGGAACACGCACGCCACCTGAGTCAGCACGGGTCGGTCAACCACGGTCAGCTTGTCCAGTCATCCAATCAGTCAGGGGTAGGTGGGTCAGGAAGGAATGGATAATACAAGCTGAGAAAGACAGTGAGTAAGGAAGAGTGTGTGGAAATATTGAAACAAGGAAACGCGGAAACATTGAACCAAGGAAATGCGGAAACAAGGAAGTCCGGGTCGGAATCCGAGCGGGAAACGCGACCACGTGATCTACCGATCAACTCCGTAATACGGTATTGGTTTTTCAAGATTTCTGCGAGTGTCCTTGAGAAAAAGTATTACGAGTTTAAAGACGATTGGATTTCCTCGCCCACTAATAATGCAAACACTGTTGAGTTATTTAAATCATGGGACCGTGACGTGGTTGCGTTGTGCAACTTAACCTGAGACGAAATTACCTACCGTCGATAATTCCGGCAGAGTTTTGACATACCGCAGGTAATTATCATATGGCTTTCGAGCTCGGGCTACAATCGAATGTCCATCGCCGCAGCTGATCGGAGATTGCTTTAATTTGTTAGTTAGTTCTCGCATGCGCATTCCCCGACGGGTGAGCTGAACGCGGTGGGCCTTGAACATCGGCGAGGACGGGTATGCAGTAGCGATTTTGTGGAGTATGGGGCATGTCGGCGTCAAGGAGCCTCCCCACCAACAGCGCGAGAAGATGACTATTTACTCGGCGTTCTGACCAAGCATGGTGATGGGTCGGCCGTTTGGGCTCACGCGGATCGCGGACATGCGTTGGCCAGGTTATAATCACCTGGAGTCGGAGGATGCTGCGGAGGATCTTTATATTTGTGTACCGATAGAAGGGCCGAAAAAAAGTGCGTGTAAAGCAACTGCGGGTAGTTTCGGTGTTCTCGGCGTAAAGGATTCAGACATCCCGAGATTGGATATTTATTAATACTAAACCCAGGTACTGAAGAAACTTATGTGAGTCAAATTCAGAGGTAAGGGCAAGCGGGAAGCACGGATATGTATCAGGTGGGGTAGCGTTCAGAATCTGTGGATACGAGTCAGGCCTATCTCGTGGCGGTGGGGTAGACTAACATACGGGAGGTGTGGTCTTAACTTTGAAGACGAGAGAAGATGAGGGCGTGAAAATAACTGATAATGAGCCGGATAAATGGATTTGAGTTGGAAGAGATAAAACTTTCAGCGCGGTGCAGCCCACAGTGATCATAATCGGCCAGCGTTTGAGCGAGAAACGAGCGTCGAAACCGGCGGAATCAAAATAGATCTTATTCCTCGGGATTTTTGAGTACCATTACGTTGCAAACTATAAGTAACAATATGTTGCAGAAGAAAAGAGCAACAGAGACGAAGAAGCTCAACTGACAGAATTAAAAAAATATTGATCCGGGAGTCCCATGGTTTAAGTTTATTCCGAGTCGAAATTTCAAAGCGAAAAAGTCAAGTCGTAAGTACTTGTTGCATCCAGTTCAATGGGGCTCACATGGAAAGCGAAAGAGCGCAACGACAATCAATCATGTACGCGATGCTGTGCCGGTGCAGGTCCTTGAATTGAGCTCTTTTCAATCACATTACATGGCTTGGACGATGGTGGTAAATATTAGATATTCTCGGTCGCGGCTTTGTTCGACTCCCCGTGGGTCGTCTCATCGCATGCGATCTGCATCATAGTCGCGATCTGGAGGACAAAAGCTAGAAACATAAGACTTACCTCAGACGTGAAGTGCAACGATGGCAGGGGAACTTCGTTCATTGCGCGGAGGGTCGTCCTGGAATTCAGACTACATATGAAACCCTGTGTTAGCTTATAGTTTCCCTGTCCAATGGGACAGTCAACAGACCTAGCCAAGAGCGAGTTCGAGAACACTGTGGAAGGAGTTGGATCTCGGCCTTGATATACAAAGGGAGACTCACGTCTTGGGAGAACGTTAAACACCCCAGCCCAGATAACTGAAAATAAATCAGTTGGCAGGTTCCTTATTGATATTGTACGCATACAGTTATAATTATTTTTCATGGTGACATACTGTGAAAAAAGGAGAAAGGTTCAGGTGAGAAACAGAAGTAGTTGGATGGTGCATACACAGGCCAGCATGACGACCGACGCAGAACTGGAAGACTGTCAAATGATGCGGGATGTGAGCGGTGGGACAGACCTTGTCAACATTCCGGTCTCTGCCACATGAATTGTGAGGTGGGTGGGAAGCATATTCAAAAATCATCGTTCCACAAACCTATGGTCCACAGAATGAGTTTATCCACCAGTGGCCCAGTTCTGAGTGATGTAAAATGCGTACAGCGGACCACTTGGAAAAAGACAAGTACCTCGTATGCGCATTTCGGCGTTCGCGGTAGAGGAGAACCACCAGCGTTGCCGTGACTGTCAAATCGTTTGCGGCGCTTATGCTCCACGTTGCAGTGAGGAGCCATTGCCATTTCACCTCGGAGACATCCACCGCGGCCACCCCCAGAGCCTCAAAAAATATCACTGCGCTTAACACCAGGCGCAGAAACGACATACCCCAGGTGAGGATGGGGATATACAATGTCTTTGATAGGCCATAGATTCGGAACGAGAAGAATGCTTGCACTGTGGCACGTGAGTGGGACGCCGATGCATTTAGGAAATATTTACCGCTTGCTCCTATGACACCTGAGAAGACAATGCCCACTGTGAAGGATATCGGTGGGGTGCCAAGGATGCGTTCTGGGTGAGCATAATCGATATCGTATACACGTAGAGTGCATGACCTATGCACAGCGCGTGTCCGAATTCGCAGAACCTATTCCAAATCTACGCTCAGGTGCGCGGTTACGCTCAACAAGAAGGCCGCCGTACCAGACAAACGCAACCTAGTACAATAGTCAGCCTTCGTGTTTTACGTGTTTCCCGATGTCACGCACCAAAGCCTTGAGCTTGCGGGAGTCGTCTGGGAAGCGGCTGTAGTAGATATAAGTTTGGGTGGTGGTCACCCCAAAGAGCACATAAGAGACAAGGACACCGATTTCGACGGCACCTGCAAAAAATAGAAAATCATTCATTCAGCGAAGTTATTGATTCAAGGCTGCCCGCGCCTACCTAGAGTGCTGTTCACATCGAAAGAGACTGCGGGGCCCATAGATCAAGTGGTGTTCTTAAGGTGCTCGGAGGTGAAAAAGAGACTGTCATGAAATATATACTGTCTGGATATCTTCCCGAACGATGGAGACCATCTGATCTTTATCTGCACACATCAATGTCATCATGAGAGCGAAATATCCTAACTCAATTGGCAAGCTGACTTTGGTTCAGCAGCCGAAGCACTGGTAGTTCAGGAGTGCGTACCTGATACAGATTGACAGTAAATTCGCGAAGTCAAGTCGACTCAGCTATGCCGGGTGTATGTGCTGGCTCAGTGCGGAACGAGACCATGACATGTCCGAAGGCAGGTTTCACGAGTGAAACGGGATGTTGTAAGAATAAGCGAACTTCGTTGGCGGGGACTCCGGCGCCAGGGAGTCTTCTGAATATGGAGTGAATAAGTGCAGGCTAAAATACGTGGAGCGTCAATAGTGTATGCCATACAACGCCGGACGTTGGGCGGACGAGACGAGACGAGTGTCAAGAGGGAAGATTTGATTTCGCCGGGCGGAGTTTCAAAATATCTATGGTATTCCCACGGTTGTCCTACTAGGCATCGTTCAGTCTGCCACCACCAAACCACAGCGGTGGTAATTACCAGTAAATTTTCAAGTACATTTTCACAGGTTATTTATTCACTTTTGTTTACAAGACCTGGAAAGGCCACCCGGGATGATCCTGGCTGCCGCCGTATATATGTATACGCGCGCTGCCGTGTCGTCACTCAAATCTGCGTCGACGCCGGCCATCAGTGACCGTTTGCCATTGGTGAACGCAGGTGAGTGCCGAGAGGGAACTTCCTGATTTCGCCGGGCAGAGTTTTACTGTTTTAAAATATCGATCGGATTCCCACGGATATCCTACTACCATTCAGTCTGCCACCACCGAACCATAGCGATGGTAATTACAAGTAAATTTCTCAAGTACATTTCCACAGGCTATTCACCGCTAAATTTCTCTCAGACATCCTCCGGCAAGACTTTGTCGGACTGGACATGGGACGGCTCAGCGCTGGATACGATTCGCGACACTTTGGTGGTCTGGACACTATGGGAGGCAACCTTCGTTTCTCATTAATAGAGACTCAAAAAGTCAGAGATATAACGTTGGAATTTACCGCCGGCGTCAAGGATGACAAAGAAATTGGCACGTTCAATGCACGGAGCGTCGCCCTGGAGTTCAGACTGTATACGAAACCCTGCATTAGCTCATACCTTCCCTGTCCAATAGGCAACATACCTAGCCAAGAGCGAGTTCGAAAACACTTTGAGGGAAATATGGTTAAAGTTGCAACTCAGAGCCATGTTACGGGAGACACCCTCACCTCGTGCGCCGATGACCCAAAAAGCGATCCAGATGACTGAAAATAATTTGTCAGTAAGCAGCCAAGGTAGTTTCTTGTTCTTTTTCGACACGAACAATTATCCTTCATGGCGACAAACTGAGAGAAAGATTCAGATTGCAGGGTTGAACTGGAATGCACAAAATAGGACATACACAGACCAGTGTGGCGATGCTAGTTGCACTGGGACAGCTTTAAAACGAGACGCGGCACTGAGAATGAGCCACAAACGAACCTTGTCAATATCCCAGTCTCTATCAAAAATATGAAATAAGGTGTAAACTCAAATGTATCGACAAACCTATGCTCCACAAAATGAGTTTTTCCACGAGCGCCGCGGTTCTAGGAAACGTGAGGGATGACCCCTAGGCTCTGGATGAAACCATTCAGAAATCATACCTCATGTGCACTCTGTTGCGATGATTGCGGAGGAGGACCACCAGCGTTGCCGAGATCATCAAATCGTTCGTAGTGCTGACGCTCCAGACGAAGGTGGCGAGCCACTCCCACTGCAATACGTATCCATTCACTGATTTCATACCCAACCCCGCAAAAAAGAGTGCAATGCATCCCAATAAGCGGAGGACCGACATCACCCAGGAGAGGAAGGGGATATACAGTTTCTTAGAAATCACATAGATGCGGAACGAGAAGAAGCCTTGGACTGAGGTGGCATGCTTTGAAAAAGACCTTGTTGATGAATGAATTAACGTACCGCATGCCCCGATAACGCCGGAAAAGATGCTGGTTGTCTCGAGGGATTTTGGGGCGGGACCAAGGACGCGTTCTGGGTGAGCGTAATCGGATATCGTATACACGTATAACGAATGTCCGATGCACAGTGCGTGCCCGACTTCACAGATCCTGTTTCGAGATGCATATTCAGGTGGGCGAATATGCTCAACGGCAAGGGCAGCGTACCAGACAAACGCAACCTAGTATAATAGTCAGTCGTGCTTCACGTGTTTCCCCTTTTCACGCACCAAAACCTTGAGCTTGAGAGAGTCGTCTGGGAAGCGACTGTAGTAGATGTACGTTTGGGTGGTAGTCACCCCGAAGAGAACATATGAAACAAGGACGCCGATTTGGAAGGCACCTGAAAGACAAGGAAATCATTCAGCGAGAGCTATTAAATTCTGGGTCGCGCGCCCACCGAGAGTGGTGTTGAGATTTAAGGATACAGCTGGGTCCATGTGGGAGTGGTTGTTCCTGAGGTGGAAAAGGGAGGGTTCTTGGAATATATACAGCTCTGTGGCTACGATTACTCCCGAACAACGAGAGAAGATCTAGTTGATGTGGAGATGATCAAAGACGCCTGAGAGTTCCGAATATATTTATATAATTTGATGGACGATGTCGTAGATTCAGACTCAACTTCAGCCGATGCCAAGGTCTTCCATTCATCGCAGTCGGAGATACATCCCAGGCTGAACAACACATTAATTCAAGTTCGCCAGCCGAAAAAAAAGCGGAAACTCAATCAGATAACGGCTGTTGAGCAGACCGATGGCTTTGCATTCAAGACTCGAGATTAAATATCAGAAGAGGAAAGCGCGAACGTGGGAGAGTGATTTTTATATTCTCTCAGCATCATGCCACTGCGTCTTCTGCATAATATCCACCAGGTGGATATCCGCAGTGACAGCACAAATATTATATATAGTGCGTGTACATCGGAATACTTCCTGGAAACCGGCGTTCCTGAGCGGGACCATGCCGTGTAATTCTACCTACCCACCTACCTACCTACCACGCTGTCTAATATAATGATATTCTAGATATCATTTGCGTGAAACCGGGTAGAAACAAGGTAGAAAGGATCCTTTTCTAATAGAAATCACCTGCTAGATATCTATGGTATCCTTCAGTATCCGTGGGGAAGATAGCTGAGATATCTTTGAGAGATATCGTGGTGGAAAGGATCCTTTCACATGCGGTATCTGCTGGTGATCCTACAGATATGCTTAACTATCCACTATCGGATACTTAGCTTCGGTGTCGGTCGGTATCCTCTGGCTGATAGTCTGAATAATGCGCAACTATCCAGCTAGTAGATACTGTAGCTTCGGGTGATGTCGAATGCCCATCATTGAATTATCCCGTAAATCACTCATCAACGAAGCAGATAGGAATCGGGATTGATAAGATAGTACATAGCCGCCATCAATCCAGTCCCGCTCCAGGTTTTCCCCGGCTAAATTCGTTACTATTTGCTGAGCCAGAAGGCATTCCTAATGACCTAGCAAACAGAATTGATTTTTGAAATGCAAAACAGAAACAAGCGCTCGCTTACCTGAGTGGGCAGGGCTGATTTCCCCGAAAACTCCAGACACCGATCCAACGCGCCGCCCGATAATAACATTGCTCAATGAAAACAAAGGCAACGCATGGTGAATACCCATGGTTTTCGCGCAAGTCTAAATGTTGGAGTGAATCACGGATTAACCGTTCTTTAAGCAAATGCCTCCTCAGCGGTGCCTTTGTCCCATGTAGGTTCATCTCCATTCTTTTACCCTCTCCTCTCATTCTGAAAAGCCCTCTGTTCCTGCCCCATTTGCGTGCGCAGGTATCCCCATCGTAGCAACTATGCACTGCGCAAACTTCGCCGCAGAATGGCCCGGACAGCGTAGCACATCTCAGCCATAGCAAAAGCACAGAATTATCCCTTTCAGTTGTCTTCTCGGAAAAGATTTATCCGGCCCCTAAGCCGAACTTGGGTTAATCGCTGTTCAAAAGATGTTGGAATGATTCCTCAGCTGACCTTTTCGCAGTCGTTCCGCAGTTCTTCGCAGTAACTCGCGAACCTTGCCGCAGTCATATTCCACCAGTGGCCACGTAGCGCCTCAAGTATTGTCCGGGCATAAATAGCAGAAGGTGCCTGCTCCTCCAGCCAGCAATCCTTTGCGCTCTTTCCTGTCATCAATTCCCTGTGTTGGCCTCATTTCTGGGTTCTCATCAGCCTTGGGCTCCTCCCGTCATCAATAGGCAGGTTGCGCAGCAGCCACCAAGCCACATGGTGGCTGATTTGCTGTGCGCAAATGGTGGCTGGTGGCTTGGTAGAATTTTGAACCCTAGGCAATGAATGACTCTGAAAGGCAAAGTAATAAGGGTAACTATGCATTTCTGCCTCGGCAACCACTCTGAACACTCCCCCTGGGTAATTTCCGCTCAAATAAGAATTTCTTTGCCTTTCTTCAGCCAGCTGCAGGCATGGAGTGACCAGGTGCTTGCAGATGCTGAATCAGACCGGAGACGAAATTACTTACCGTCGATAATTCCGGCAAATTTTTGACATACCGCAGGTAATTAATATTAGCGTATGGCTTTCGGTCTACAATCGAATGTCCATCCCCGCAGCCGATCGGAGATTGCTTTAACTTGTTGGTTAGTTCTCGCATGTGCATTCCCCGACGGGTGAGCTGAACGCGCGCTGGCCCATAAACATCGGCGAGGACGGGTACTCAGTTGCGATTTTGTGAAGTATGGGGCATGTCGGCGTCAAGGAGCCTCCCCACCAATAGCGCGAGAAGATTCCTATTTACTCGGCGTTCTGACCAAGCATCGTGATGGGTCGGCCGTTTGGGCTCACGCGGGCCGCGGACATGCGTTGGCCACAGGTTGGAGTCGGAGGATGCTGCGGAGAATCTTTATATTTGTGTACCGATAGAAGGGCCGAAAAAAGTGCGTGTAAAGCAACTGCGGGTAGTTTCGGTGTTCTCGGAGTAAACGATTCAGACATCCTGAGATTGGATATTTATTAATACTCAAGCTAGGTACTGAAGAAACTTATGTGAGTCAAATTCAGAGGTGAGGGCAAGCGGGAAGCACGGATATGTGTCAGGTGGGGAGGCGTTCAGAATCTGCGAGTGAGGTCTATCTCGTGGGGTAGACCAACGTACGGGCGCGCATCATGAAAACCGGGCCAAATTACTAAGTGAGAGTTACCCACATAGAGATTCATAGACACTATGGATGGCCATATACAGATTGCTATAGGGTCTATAGGGTCTGTGTATGTCTGTACAACACCTCATAACTTGGAATCCATAGTAATTTGGAATTTTTCCTGATGCGGTGTGATTTCAACTTTGAAGACGAGAGAAGACTGGATGAGAGCATGAAAATGAGCTGGAGAAGTGGATTTGAGAGTTGGAAGCGACGATGGACTTCCAGCGCGGTGCAGCCCACAATGAACATAATCGGTCAAGAATTGAGCGAGAAACGAGCGTCGAAACCGGCGGAATCAAAATATATCTTATTCCTCGAGATTTTTGAGTACCATTACGTTACAAACTGCAATTAAAAATATGTTGAAGAAGAAAAGGCGCAACAAAGACGAAGAAGCTCAACTGACGGAATTTTAAAATATTGATCCGGGAGTCCCACGGTTTAAATTTGTTCCGAGTCGAAATTTCAAAGTGAAAAAGTCAAGTCGTAAGTACTTGTTGCATCCAGTTTAATGGGGCTCACATTGAAAGCGAAAGAGCGCAGCGACAACCAATCGTGTACGCGATGCTGTGCCGGCGCAGGTCCTTGAATTGAAAAGGACCATTCTTTTTTAATCACACAGACGATCAGGGTAAATATATTAGATATTCTCGGTCGCTGCTTTGTTCCACTCCCCGTGGGTCGCCTCATCGCATGCGATCTGCGTCATAGTCGCCATCTGGAGGACAAAAGCCAGAAACATAAGACTTACCTCAGACGTGAAGTGCAACGATGGCAGGGGAACTTCGTTCATTGCGCGGAGGGTCATCCTGGAATTCAGACTACATATGAAACCCTGCATTAGCTTATAGTTTCCCTGTCCAATGGGGCAGTCAATATACCTAGCCAAGAGCGAGTTCGAGAACACTGTGGAGGGAGTTAGATCTCGGCCTTGATATACGAAGGGAGACTCACGTCTTGGGAGAACGTTACTCCAGCCCAGATAACTGAAATAGGAGACAAGGACACCGATTTCGACGGCACCTGCAAAAAATAGAAAATCATTCATTCAGCGAAAGATATTAGATTCAAGGCTGCCCGCGCCTACCTAGAGTGCTGTTCACATCGAAAGAGACTGCGGGGCCCATAAATCAAGTGGTGTTCTTAAGGTGCTCGGAGGTGAAAAAGAGGACGTGTCATGAAATATATACTGTCTGGGGCTATGAGTATATCTTCCCGAACGATGGAGACCATCTGATCTTTATCTGTACACATCAATGTCATCGTGAGAGCGAAATATCCCTAACTCAATTGGCAAGCTGACTTTGGTTCAGCAGCCGAAGCACTGGTAGTTCAGGAGTGCGTACCTGATACAGATTGACAGTAAATTCGCGAAGTCAGCTATGCCGGGTGTATGTACTAGCTCAGTGCGGAGCGAGACCATGACATATCCGAAGGCAGGTTTCACGAGTGAAACGGGATGTTGTATGAATAAGCGAACTTCGTTGGCGGGGACTCCGGCGTCAGGGAGTCTTCTGAATATATGGTGTGAATAAGTGCAGGCTTTGAAATACGTGGAGCGTCAATAGTGTATGCCATACAACGCCGGAGGTTGGTCGGACGAGACGACACGAGTGTCAAGAGGGAAGATTTGATTTCGCCGGGCGGAGTTTCAAAATATCGATGGTATTCCCACGGTTGTCCTACTAGGTATCGTTCAGTCTGCCACCACCAAACCACAGCAGTGGTAATTACCAGTAAATTTTTCAAGTACATTTTCACAGGCTATTTATTCACCGCTAAATTTCTCTCAGACATCCTCCGGCAAGACTTTGTCGGACTGGACATGGGACGGCTCAGCGTTGGATGCGATTCGCGTCACTTTCGTACTCTGGACACTGCGGGAGGGCAACGCAACCTTCGTCTCATCAACAGAGGCCCGAAAAGCTAGAAATATAACCTTGGAACTTACCGCCGGTGTTAAGGATGGCAAAGAAATTGACACGGTCACCTCGTCCAGTGCACGGAGCGTCGCCCTGGAGTTCAGACTACAGGTGAAACCCTGCATTAGCTCATAGTTTCCCTGTCCAATAGGCAACATACCTAGCCAAGAGCGAGTTCGAAAACACTTTTGAGGTAAAATATGGTTAAAATAAATTGCGAAACGACGTTACGGAGACGCCCTCACCTCGTGCACCGGCGACAAAAAAAGCAACCCAGATAACTGGAAATAATTTCTCAGTAGGTAGGCAGGTATGTTGTGTCTTCTTTTTTTTACGTACAATTCTCCTTCATTGTGAGAAACTGAAAGGAAATATTTCAGGGTTCAAGGCTACACCGTAATGCGCAAAATAGGACATACGCAGGCCAGTGTAGTGATGCTATATGCACTGGGAAATGTTTAAAACGGGGAAATGTTTAAAACGAGATGCGGAACATGGAGTGAGCAGAAATCAACCTTGTCAAAATCCCAGTCTCTGTCAAACATATGAAATAAGATGTAAACATCAAGGTCTTGACAAACCTATACTCCACAAGATGAGTTTTTCCACGAGTGCCGCAGTTCTGCGAAGTATATGGGTGACTTTGAGCTCTGAAGCTATTATGAAGTCATACCTCCGGTGCACGTCGGTACGTTGGTTGCGGAGGAGGACCACCAATGTCGCTGCGATGAGCAAGTCGTTCGCAGTGCTGACGCTCCAGACAGCGGCGAGGAGCCATCCCCACTGTACCTCGTAGTGCGGCAGCGAGGGCATCCGTAGCGCAGTGACGAAGATGATGATGGACCCCAGCAGACGCAAAAACACCATAACCCATATAAGGATAGAGAGAGATATTTTCTTCGAGAAAGCGTAGATTCGAAAGGAGAAGAACCCTTGTACTGGGGGACGTGGAGGAGCATTAACTTCGCAAGAGATGGTCGTAGATATACGTACCGCATACTACGATGACACCGGCGAGAAGCGCAGATGTCTCGAGGGACACCGGGGTGGGGCCAGCGAGTCGCTCCGGGTGCGCATAGGCTGATATTGTATACACATAAAGTGTGTGGCCGACACAAATCGCATGTGCTACCTCACAGATCCTGTTTACAGTTTAAGATAGCCAAGAGGTGCGGAAACGGCCAGGCGAGGTTACCAGACAAACGCAACCTGGGCATGACAGTCAGCTATATCCGCTGCGTTTTTTTTTTGTCTCACACACCAAAGCCTTGAGTTTCCATGAATCATGTGGGAAGCGGCTGTAATATATATATGTCTGCGTGGTTGTCACCCCGAAGAGCACATATGAAATAAGGACACCTATTTGCAAGGAACCTGCAAAACAGGAAACTGGTTATTTGAACAGCGGAGAGTCATCAATGTCTGTGCGCACCGAGAGTTGTGTTGAGATTGAAGGATGCGGCCGGGTCCATGCAGCGAGTGAGTGGGTCTTCTTGAGGTGAGGTGGAAAGAAAGAGGGTCATGGAATATATAGTTCTGGGGCTGTAATTACTCCCGAATAAACGGGAGAAGATCTAGTTAATGTCGAGATGATCAAGAACGCGTGAGAGCAACAGTAACAAATATGTTGTGCTCACCGAGAATGCTGTTGAGATTCCAAGATTGAGCTCCGTGCAGCGAGTGGTTCTTGCTGAGCTGAAAAAGAACAAGGGTCATGGAATATATGCAGCACACTGCGTTCAAGGCCCTCCTAGACTTACCCTCTGGCAAGGTCCCTATACAGAGCTGGGCAGACCACATCTGTCTAGTGACCTACACAATGTCTGTGTAGCTCCATATAGTTCTGTGTAGCTGTGTATAGCTGTGTGTAAGTCTGCCAAGGTATGTGTATGTCAGGCTAGGTCTGCCCAGCTTCCTAGACAGATGTCACCTTCCTGGAATACAGCCATCTGCCGCACTTGTAATGTTTGGTTGAATAAATATAGGCTTACTCCAGCGTAGTTGAGTATAGATAGGTTTAGGTAGCTACACTGATCTGGAGAGACCTACACTGGCCTACACAGGGTCAGCTTAGGTGACCTATACACAACTGGTCAGGCACTACACACACTTTGCCACAGTTGTGATCAGGTCAGTCTAGTAGACCTACACAGACTCTGTTTAGCCTCCTAGGCATTCCTTTACAGACCTATACACACCTTTACAGACTGAGGCTAGGGGGGCCCTGAACACAGTGACTGAGGCAGAGGTGATTCTCAGACAGCGGGAAGAGATCTGTGTGACGTCGAGATTAGCATGGACATTTGTTGGACATTTGAGCGCCCACTGGGAAGCCACAAATATCTGTGCGAACATTCACCTAAAGTTTGCCCATACGTGGAGGGCTCACGGACGACAACCTATGCAGGTGCGGAGCCCATATGGCTGGGATATCTTGAGGAGAACGATCATACCGCTCTTGAAAGTTGAGGCTATGTATTAGGCGCCAGAAAGATCTCTGGTGACAAAGATCCCGAAATGATCGTGGATGATGTCCTCAGAGGAGCGCGCGGTCCCAAATATGCGGAACCAAAGCTCGCATCAGGAAAACCGTGGCTGTGATGTATCTATGAGCACTATGAGGCCCTATGCTAGCTGAGATGTACCTATGAGCACTATGAGGCCCTATGCAGCACTGCATAGGGCCTCATAGTGCTCATAGGTACATCACAGCCACAGGTTGCTACATAGGACTGTACAGTACTGCATAGTACTGCACAGGCATTTTGGTTTTCCTGATGAGTCGACAAAGCCGAGCCAAAGCCCGGGCTTCAAACCCAAGCCAAGCCTGAACATCAAAGAGCGAAGATTTGATTTCGCCGGGTGGAGTTTTTAAAATATAGATCAATATTCCCACGGTTGTCCTATTATGGTTCAGTCTGCCACCACCGAACCGCAGCGATAGTAATTTTCTCAAGTACATCTCACAGGATATTCACCGCCAAATATTCCTCAGACATCCTCTTGCAAGACTTTGTCGGACTGGACCTGGGATAGCTCAGCGTTGGATGCCATTCGCGTCGTTCTCGTAATCCGGAGACTACGGGAGGGCAACGCAACCTTCGTCTCCCATCAATAGGGGTTCTAAAAGCTGCGAACATATCCTTGGAACTTACCGCCGGCGTTAAGGATGGCAGAGAAACTGACACAGCAACCTCGTCCATCGCGCGGAGCGTCGCCCTAGAGTTCAGACTACATATGAAATCCTGCATTAGCTCATAGTTTCTCTGTCCAATAGGCAACATACCTGGCCAGGAGCGAGTTCGAAAACACTTCGAGGGAAGTATGGTTAAAGTTGCGATTCAGAGCCATGTTACGGGAGACACCCTCACCTCGTGCGCTGACGACCCAAAAAGCAATCCAGATGACTGAGAATAATTTGACAGTAAACAGCCAGGGAAGTTTCTTTATTTTTTCCGACACGAACAATTCTCTTCCGTGGCGACAAACTGAGAGAAAGATTCAGATTGCAGGGTTGAGCCGGAATGCACAAAAGAGGACATACACAGACCAGTGTGGCTATGCTAATTGCACTGGGACAGCTTTGAAACGAGCTGCAGCATTGAGAATGAGCCGCAAACCAACCTTGTCAGCATCCCAGTCTCTGTAAAAAAAATATGAAATAAGATGTACTAAATACAAATGTCTCGACAAACCTATGCTCCACAAAATGAGTTTTTCCACGAGTGCGGCGGTTCTACGAGGCATAAGGGATGGCCCTTGGCTCTTAATGAAGCCATTCAGAAATCATACCTCATGTGCACGTTGTTGCGTCGATTGCGGAGGAGGACCACTAATGTTGCCGTGATCATCACATCGTTCGTAGTGCTGATGCTCCAGACGAAGCTGGCGAGCCACTCCCACTGCACTACGTATCCATTGGCCGATTTCATACCCAACCCCCCAACAAAGAGCACCATGCATCCCAACAAGCGGAGGACCGACATCACCCAGGAGAGGAAGGGGATATACAGTTTCTTAGAAAATGCATAGATACGGAACGAGAAGAACCCTTGGACTGAGGTGGCATGCTTTGAAAAGAGCCTGTTGGTGGATGAACTCACGTACCGCATGCCGCGATGACCCCGGAAAAGATGCCAGTTGTCTCTAGGGATTTTGGGGTGGGACCAAGGACGCGTTCCGGGTGAGCGTAATCGGATATTGTATACACGTATAACGAATGTCCGATGCACAGCGCGTGCCCGACCTCACAGATCCTGTTTTCGAAATGCACGTTCAGGCGCGCGAATATGGTCAACGGCAAGGGCAGCGTACCAGACAAACGCAACCTAGTATAATAGTCAGTCGTGCTTCACGTGTTTCCCCTTTTCACGCACCAAAACCTTGAGCTTGAGAGAGTCGTCTGGGAAGCGACTGTAGTAGATGTACGTTTGGGTGGTAGTCACCCCGAAGAGAACATATGAAACTAGGACACCGATTTGGATGGCACCTGAAAGACAAGGAAATCATTCAGCGAGAGTTATTAGATTCTGGGTTGCGCGCCCACCTATGACGTTCCAGATGTTGCATAATTCAAATCCGGAAAAAAAACTTTTGAGTTCGGAAAACTTTTTTTGCTCACCACCTAGAATCCTTCTAGCCTGCATCTCTGCATATCATATGAGCAGATAGCAGTCCTGTATCATCTCAGGGCCTTCAATCGTGCTGTGCGATGAATTTTGCAGCCAGATTTGATTGCCATCATCAGATTTTGATGGCTCGGGATATTGCGAACGGCTCAATCCTTGGGTCTAGCATTCATTTCAAGCCAGATATCATCTGTAAAAACTGATTTCCATGCAAGTCACTTGCATTCAAGTGTGTTCAGGTTCAACTCCAAAAATCGGTGAATTTCGGATTTGTGCGGAAATTCGGAATGTTCCGAGCTCGTCAAGCTTTTTTTTGAACCCTCCCATCGAGGACGCATTACATATGGCCTGAGGCTGTTTTGACACATTCATGTCATTGAGCTTGTTTAAGACATAAAAACCCGATACAAGATGAGCCGGGATATCCCGAGCCATCGAAATCTGGTGATGGCACTCAAATCTGGCTGCAAATTCATCACACAGCACGATTGAGGGCCCCAAGATAATATAGGACTGTTATTTCACTCATATGTTATGTAGGGATGCAGGTCAGAAGGATTCTAGCTGGTGAGCAAAAAAAGTTTTCCAAGTCAAAAGTTTTTTTCCGGATTTGAATTATGCAACGTCTGGAACGTCATACCCACCGAGAGTGGTGTTGAGATTCAAAGATACGGCAGGGTCCATACGGCGAGTGGTTCTTTTTGAAGTGAGGTGGAAAGCACTGCAGGAGGGTCATGGAATATATACCTACAGCTCTGGGCCTATAATTATCCCCGAATAACGGAGATCAGACCCTGTCCGAACAGCCACCTATAGAGTTTGCCCTTATCGAGAATATTTGCCGGACTGAAACCTATGAAGACGCTAACTCCATATCACCGGGAGATCCTAAGGAGAGCGATCATACAGCTCTCAAGGCCATGATTATTATTAGGCTCCGGGAAGAGCGCTCGCGACACAGATTCCGAGATGATCGTCGATGCACTCAGAGAAGCGCACCGTCCCGAATATGCGAGTCCCGGGATATGCTCGCAAACCTTGTCAACTGCTAAAGTATAAGAACCTGTAACAATACCATTTAATTTCAAAGGATAAAGTCGGAGATTCAGACTCAACTTCAGCCCGTATGAAGGCTTCAGACTAAATCGAGTCCAGCAGCCGAAAAGAGCGGAAACTCAGAGACTCAGAGTCAGGACCGGATATTGAGGAGACGGAACCTGGCCTGAAAGCGGTGGTGTATGAAGAAATCATTGGATGACTTGAGTCAGATTGACAAGAGAACCATTTTCCGATCTTCACGGCAAGAAAACCTAGGATTCTGGACAATTTCGGGATCGATTCTTATTGAAATCTTGACCTGTAAAACTCGGAAGAATTGGATTATACGGCTACCACCAGCTCCCAGCGAATTTCGAGGGGAATGCATTCGGCCTTAGAGATGATATGAGATGATGCAATGCACTGACGATGATCGACTCAACTTTTGTTTACAAAAACTGGACAAGGTCACCCGGGATGATTCTAGCTGCCGTGGTATGGTATACATGCACTGCCGTGAACTAGCCGCTCAAATCTGCGTCGAGACTGGACAGTTTGCCATTGGTAAGCGCTGAGAAGTTGGCGCTGAGCAAGCATTTTACTACATTTTACCCGATTAGGACGACGATCATCTCGAATTTGATACCTCCGGACTCACGCACAGCACAACACCATGTCTTCTCTTTCGTCTTAATGGAAGAACCGCCCCCCTACGACGGCTTCAGCCCTAACCATGACCCTCCTCCTCCTCAACCCCAGACTCCAAATCAGGCCGAAACATCAGGAAACACTGTTTTGTTCGGTAGCCACAGGCCAAAGGTACCCAGATATAGTAGCACTAGTAGCTGTCTGACAAAGACCAGTAGCCGTTGGTAGCTCTGGTAGTTATTCAGCGGAAGATCAGTAGCGCCGCGTTGCCGGCCATCTGCGGATCAGTAGCAATCAATAGCCGAGATCACACAGTAAGACACATTAAGCCTACGGCGCTTCACAGCAACATGAACAACCTGCAGATATTCGCTTTTGACCTTGTTTGGGGGTCTTTAGAGAATTGCAGTACATGAATTGTTGCTCAGCCTTGAGTCGCTCGAAACTTGCTAAGTCATTTCAAACTCCGCTTACACGTGCCGGATTGCGTGATTTTTGACAGATGGTTGATCTTTATTGATGTCGTCTTTCTTCCTTTCCCCCATCTCCTTCACCGCCGTCTCTTGCAGCAGACGTCCTAACCCTCCGTCCCAACCCTCCTATGCCTACGCCCGCTCTTCTGGACTCATCCACGTGCTCCCTCCTCAAATGTCTGCCTCTCGGCTCGCAAGCTGGTGTGTCGCTCCGGAGCCAAGTACGGCCACCACCAAGTCTGCTGGACCTCAAGCCTCCCAATCTATCTGCTCTCTGCCTGTTTCAAGACCCATTATCTTGACTCAACAAGACTGCAAGATCTAAGGCTGCGAGGTCTCAAAGTGAAACCCGTCCAAACCTCAATATGATGTATTGCACCGCGCACACCTGCGCCTTTAGTTCCCACGCGCCGCGTCTTTCCTGGGTACTCAGCCTTCCATTAGCAACTGCTCCTCATCCTCTCTGGACTCACAGGTAGCGCACAATCAGCCGCAGTTTTCTGTTGAAGGCAGGCCGGTATGTGACTTGCCTTCGATGATGTCGTCTTTTCGCTAACAACTTTGCACAGTCTTTGGAAGACCTCGGATTTTGGATTTTCAGTGGTGCCAGTGAGTTCTTAACCTCGGATTTATTTCTTGTGCTGACTTGATTCCTCAGATGTCTGTCCTGTATTTATTTCTATGTCTGTCTTATGCAGTATGAATATATTATTGTTTTCATCCAGGACTGTGACCAATGCAGACATTTCAATCAATTGATACACTTTTTTTTTTTGACGACTACGAGTGGCTCTGGTGATGTACTGGGCGCTACGAGCAACTACTAAGAACCAGGCTACGGCTACTAGGAGCTACTAAGCTCACATGCGACAGCTACCAGGAGCTACCAAGGCTTGGCGGGGACTTCAGTAGCCCACAGTATCAGGGGACTAGACTACCAGGATACTCGGAGCTCCCGAGCGCTACGTACCCAAGTTATTGTTTCCTGATGAAGCTCCAATTCGAACGTCGACGTCCTCCCCGCATACACCCGCCGGTCCACGCCGCCCGCAGACTATGCCCCCGAGGAGTTCACGTACAAACTCAAGGACTGGAACACCCACCCGTGGGCTGTCCTGACCGTTCAGGGCGATCCGCGGTACACGCGCGTCATCCCCGCCGTCGCACACGGTTCGAATTTGGTCGGGTCGGTGAAGCTCATTTTACGGAGTGCGGAGGCGAAAGCGAAAGCGGAGGGGATACAGAATGTGTGTATTTTGGTGAGTGATTTCGAAATAATTACAGTAGTGGATTTGCTCAACTGACCTTGTCAGCGCAGATCAAAGGTGACATCGTCTACAACGGCTCCACCGCCGGCGCCTCACGCATCCCCTTCTTCGAACAAACCCACACGCTCTGGTCCGCTAGCGAGAATCCCGGAAACGCGAGGCTCAAGGGCGAGTGCGAGTTCCCGTTCAGCCTCGTGCTGCCGACCACCCTACGCAAGGACGGCAAGAGTTTCCGCCCGCCCCACACGTTCTCCGACGGGCGCGCGCCATTTAGTGTGCAGTATACGGCGCAGCTAAGGATCGTGAGGGGAAGTTGCGCGCGGACGATAAGTGCGTATACAGCGCGGATCATGTTGTTGATTTCGAATACGTTGAACAGAGTGACATGCACATTTGGATATTTCTCGATCCGACAGCCAAGGCCACCTTCAGCGTTGCGCATGGTACGCTTTTTCTGACAGAAACTGGTGTATTATAGCTCGCATACCAAGAGAACTTTCCGCTTTTGGGGCTGGATGCGGACCCCGAGGGATGGCATACTCAGACAGTGTCTGTCAAAGGCAAACTCTTTTCGTCTCGCGAGGTGGAGGTGAAAGCCACGGTACGTTTCTGACCGCTTGCAGAATGTCTGCGACAAACTCGCCGCGGACCGAATTGGTAGTTTTCGCTCGCAACTCCCGTTCGTTAAAATAATTTTTGAACTTGCTTTTTTTTCTGATGGGTATTGTAGCTCTGCTACACCAGCACCGCCTCCATCCCCTGCGCCGTTATACTCGAGACCTCCGATCTCCAGGCACTGCACCTCCTCTCCCCACCCGCGGCGTCTATTGTGTGTCTCGAGCGCACAACGCGCGAGAACAGGCGAGACGTGCAGAGCAAGAGCTCAGAGCCGTGCGGGCAGGCGGTCTTCTGGCCCTCGACCGAAGGCGCCCCCATAGATGCTGGATCGGACTCCATTAGATTTAGAATCTTCATCCTCCCACCGACGCCGACTGATGGGCGAGATCCGCCTGGGACCGAAGCTGCAGCCTTCGACGGCCCCGAGGTTCGTTGTCGAGGTGCGCGGGCTTCCTTCCTCATCTCCCATTTTTCGATTTTTCTTCTTCTGCGCATCAGTCTGACTTGCCATTTTTACTATTACATAAATCCAGTACGCGTCGTCCTTTCTCCTTCCAAGCCGTAGGCTTCAGGCCCCACGGGCCGCGCCCCTCCTTCGGCAGGTCGTCGACATCGGCCCCTGCACGCAGCGGGGCCGCGCCAAAAGACGTATTCGGCGCCGAGTACGAGATAGCAATGCAGTCGAGCAGTATTATCGGCGTACGTTTTTGACGGCCGGTGGCGGGAAGGACGTGTAGGTTGAGTTGGGTTGTTTGTGTTGCGCTATACTCAACTGACCTTATCGATGTATTACTTAACGAACTCCAATTGAAAAGCAATGAATTTGACAGGAGTATAATGTTACATCCGCCCGGGGGCTCTTACCATTCAGGTACTTTGCTTGGACCGGGAATGCCAATCATCTGGATCGGAAGACCATACGATAAAGATCTTGATATTGTGTATAGAAGCGCCGGAAATAATGCGCAGTGTGTAGGTGCCAGTGACTTCGCATTCTCAGCATAAAACCAGACATCCCGAGGTGGATAATATAATAGCAGGCCTGGGTACAGAATAAACTTATGCTTATTTCAATGTGAGCCTGAGCAGGCGTGAGCCGGAAGCAGGTGGGAGGCGTTCAGAATCTGTGGGTGCGATTCAGGTCTATCTCGTGGGGTAAACTAAGGACGGCGATGTGGTGCTAACTTTGAAGACGAGAAACCGGATGAGGGCATGGAAATGACTGATGTGAGCCGGAGAAATTGATTCGAGAGTTGGAAGCGACGACGGAGACCTCAAACTTTAATGCCACACTTAGCCTAATCGCTCAAGAATTAAGCAAGAAACAAGTGTCGAAACCGGCGAGATCAAAATTCATCTTATTCTTCGAGGTTCCCTGAGTGTCATTACTTTTGTAAAGTGCAAGAAACAGTATGTTGAAGAACAACTCAACTGACGGAGTTTGAAAATATTGATCCAAGAGTCCCACGGTTTAAATTTGCTCCGTGCCAGTCGAGTTGAAGTTTCAAAGTGAAGAAGTCAAGTGGTAAGTACTTATTACACCCGGTCCAATCGAAAGCGTCATCGCCACCCATGGACTTTGCATTACAAGGAATACAACCCAGCTCAACAACAACCAATCATTTACACGTTGGATGATTGTGGTGAATATATCAAATGGTCTCAATCATGGTTTTGTTGCCCTCGCCGGGGATTGAATTTGCATCGCATATGATCTGCGGCACAATCGGTATCTGGGACGATATTGATAAATGCTCTAAAGCCAGAAATATAAGATTTACCGGGGGCGTCCAGTGCAACGATGGGAGGGAAACGTCGTTCATTGCCCGGAGCGTTGCCCTGGAGTTCAGACTAGATATGAAAGCCTGATTTAGCTCATATTTTCCCTGTCAAATAGGGCAGTCACCATACCTAGCTAAGAGCGAATTCGAAAACACTTCGAGGGAGGTATGTGTAAAGTCGCGGAGCGATGTTACGCGAGACACCCTCACCTCGTGCGCCGATGAACAAAAAAAGCAATCCAGATGACTACACATAATTTGTCAGTAAGCAGACAGGAAAGTTTCTTGGTTATTTTTCCATACGAACAATTATCCTTCATGGCGACAAACTGAGAGAATGATTCAGCTTGCAGGGTTGAACAGGAATGCACAAAATAGGACATACACAAGCCAGTGTGGCGATGCTAGTGGCACTGGGAGAGCTTTAAAACGAGACGTGGCACTGAGAATGAGCTGTAAACCAACCTTGTCAACATCCCAGTCTCTGTCAGAAATATGAAATAAGATGTAAACATAAACATAAATGTCTTGTCAAACCAACGACAAACCTATGCTCCACAAAATGAGTTTTTCTACGAGTGCCGCGGTTCTACGAGGCGTAATGGATGACCCCTAAGCTCTTAATGAAGCCATTCAGAAATCATACCTCGTGTGCACGTTGTCGCGTTGATTGCTGAGGAGGACCACCAACGTTGCCGTGATCATCACATCGTTCGCAGTGCTGATGCTCCAGACAAAGCTGGCGAGCCACTCCCACTGCACCACGTATCCATCTATTGATTTCATACCCAACCCCCCAACAAAGAGTACCGTGCATCCCAATAAGCGGAGAACCGACATCATCCAGGAGAGGAAGGGGATATACAGTTTCTTAGAAAATGCATAGATGCGGAATGAGAAGAACCCTTGGACTGAGGTGGCATGCTTTGAAAAGAGCCTGTTGGTGGATGAACTCACGTACCGCATGCCGCGATGACGCCGGAAAAGATGCTGGTTGTCTCGAGGGATTTTGGTGCCACCCCAAGGACGCGTTCCGGGTGAGCGTAATCGGATATCGTATAAACGTATAACGAATGTCCGATGCACAGCGTGTGCCCGACCTCACAGATCCTGTTTCGAGATGCACGTTCAGGTGTGCGAATATGCTCAACGGCAAGGCCAGCGTACCAGACAAACGCAACCTAGTACAATAGTCAGTCGTGTTTCACGTGTTTCCCCTTTTCACGCACCAAAACCTTGAGCTAGAGTCGTCTGGGAAGCGACTGTAGTAGATGTACGTTTGGGTGGTAGTCACCCCGAAGAGAACATATGAAACAAGGACGCCGATTTGGAAGGCACCTGAAAGACAAGGAAATCATTCAGCGAGAGCTATTAAATTCTGGGTCGCGCGCCCACCGAGAGTGGTGTTGAGATTTAAGGATACAGCTGGGTCCATGTGGGAGTGGTTGTTCCTGAGGTGGAAAAGGGAGGGTTCTTGGAATATATACAGCTCTGTGGCTACGATTACTCCCGAACAACGAGAGAAGATCTAGTTGATGTGGAGATGATCAAAGACGCCTGAGAGTTCCGAATATATTTATATAATTTGATGGACGATGTCGTAGATTCAGACTCAACTTCAGCCGATGCCAAGGTCTTCCATTCATCGCAGTCGGAGATACATCCCAGGCTGAACAACACATTAATTCAAGTTCGCCAGCCGAAAAAAAAGCGGAAACTCAATCAGATAACGGCTGTTGAGCAGACCGATGGCTTTGCATTCAAGACTCGAGATTAAATATCAGAAGAGGAAAGCGCGAACGTGGGAGAGTGATTTTTATATTCTCTCAGCATCATGCCACTGCGTCTTCTGCATAATATCCACCAGGTGGATATCCGCAGTGACAGCACAAATATTATATATAGTGCGTGTACATCGGAATACTTCCTGGAAACCGGCGTTCCTGAGCGGGACCATGCCGTGTAATTCTACCTACCCACCTACCTACCTACCACGCTGTCTAATATAATGATATTCTAGATATCATTTGCGTGAAACCGGGTAGAAACAAGGTAGAAAGGATCCTTTTCTAATAGAAATCACCTGCTAGATATCTATGGTATCCTTCAGTATCCGTGGGGAAGATAGCTGAGATATCTTTGAGAGATATCGTGGTGGAAAGGATCCTTTCACATGCGGTATCTGCTGGTGATCCTACAGATATGCTTAACTATCCACTATCGGATACTTAGCTTCGGTGTCGGTCGGTATCCTCTGGCTGATAGTCTGAATAATGCGCAACTATCCAGCTAGTAGATACTGTAGCTTCGGGTGATGTCGAATGCCCATCATTGAATTATCCCGTAAATCACTCATCAACGAAGCAGATAGGAATCGGGATTGATAAGATAGTACATAGCCGCCATCAATCCAGTCCCGCTCCAGGTTTTCCCCGGCTAAATTCGTTACTATTTGCTGAGCCAGAAGGCATTCCTAATGACCTAGCAAACAGAATTGATTTTTGAAATGCAAAACAGAAACAAGCGCTCGCTTACCTGAGTGGGCAGGGCTGATTTCCCCGAAAACTCCAGACACCGATCCAACGCGCCGCCCGATAATAACATTGCTCAATGAAAACAAAGGCAACGCATGGTGAATACCCATGGTTTTCGCGCAAGTCTAAATGTTGGAGTGAATCACGGATTAACCGTTCTTTAAGCAAATGCCTCCTCAGCGGTGCCTTTGTCCCATGTAGGTTCATCTCCATTCTTTTACCCTCTCCTCTCATTCTGAAAAGCCCTCTGTTCCTGCCCCATTTGCGTGCGCAGGTATCCCCATCGTAGCAACTATGCACTGCGCAAACTTCGCCGCAGAATGGCCCGGACAGCGTAGCACATCTCAGCCATAGCAAAAGCACAGAATTATCCCTTTCAGTTGTCTTCTCGGAAAAGATTTATCCGGCCCCTAAGCCGAACTTGGGTTAATCGCTGTTCAAAAGATGTTGGAATGATTCCTCAGCTGACCTTTTCGCAGTCGTTCCGCAGTTCTTCGCAGTAACTCGCGAACCTTGCCGCAGTCATATTCCACCAGTGGCCACGTAGCGCCTCAAGTATTGTCCGGGCATAAATAGCAGAAGGTGCCTGCTCCTCCAGCCAGCAATCCTTTGCGCTCTTTCCTGTCATCAATTCCCTGTGTTGGCCTCATTTCTGGGTTCTCATCAGCCTTGGGCTCCTCCCGTCATCAATAGGCAGGTTGCGCAGCAGCCACCAAGCCACATGGTGGCTGATTTGCTGTGCGCAAATGGTGGCTGGTGGCTTGGTAGAATTTTGAACCCTAGGCAATGAATGACTCTGAAAGGCAAAGTAATAAGGGTAACTATGCATTTCTGCCTCGGCAACCACTCTGAACACTCCCCCTGGGTAATTTCCGCTCAAATAAGAATTTCTTTGCCTTTCTTCAGCCAGCTGCAGGCATGGAGTGACCAGGTGCTTGCAGATGCTGAATCAGACCGGAGACGAAATTACTTACCGTCGATAATTCCGGCAAATTTTGACATACCGCAGGTAATTAATATTAGCGTATGGCTTTCGGTCTACAATCGAATGTCCATCCCGCAGCCGATCGGAGATTGCTTTAACTTGTTGGTTAGTTCTCGCATGTGCATTCCCCGACGGGTGAGCTGAACGCGCGCTGGCCCATAAACATCGGCGAGGACGGGTACTCAGTTGCGATTTTGTGAAGTATGGGGCATGTCGGCGTCAAGGAGCCTCCCCACCAATAGCGCGAGAAGATTCCTATTTACTCGGCGTTCTGACCAAGCATCGTGATGGGTCGGCCGTTTGGGCTCACGCGGGCCGCGGACATGCGTTGGCCACAGGTTGGAGTCGGAGGATGCTGCGGAGAATCTTTATATTTGTGTACCGATAGAAGGGCCGAAAAAAGTGCGTGTAAAGCAACTGCGGGTAGTTTCGGTGTTCTCGGAGTAAACGATTCAGACATCCTGAGATTGGATATTTATTAATACTCAAGCTAGGTACTGAAGAAACTTATGTGAGTCAAATTCAGAGGTGAGGGCAAGCGGGAAGCACGGATATGTGTCAGGTGGGAGGCGTTCAGAATCTGCGAGTGAGGTCTATCTCGTGGGTAGACCAACGTACGGGCGCGCATCATGAAAACCGGGCCAAATTACTAAGTGAGAGTTACCCACATAGAGATTCATAGACACTATGGATGGCCATATACAGATTGCTATAGGGTCTATAGGGTCTGTGTATGTCTGTACACACCTCATAACTTGGAATCCATAGTAATTTGGAATTTTTCCTGATGCGGTGTGATTTCAACTTTGAAGACGAGAGAAGACTGGATGAGAGCATGAAAATGAGCTGGAGAAGTGGATTTTGAGAGTTGGAAGCGACGATGGACTTCCAGCGCGGTGCAGCCACAATGAACATAATCGGTCAAGAATTGAGCGAGAAACGAGCGTCGAAACCGGCGGAATCAAAATATATCTTATTCCTCGAGATTTTTGAGTACCATTACGTTACAAACTGCAATTAAAATATGTTGAAGAAGAAAAGGCGCAACAAAGACGAAGAAGCTCAACTGACGGAATTTTAAAATATTGATCCGGGAGTCCACGGTTTAAATTTGTTCCGAGTCGAAATTTCAAAGTGAAAAAGTCAAGTCGTAAGTACTTGTTGCATCCAGTTTAATGGGGCTCACATTGAAAGCGAAAGAGCGCAGCGACAACCAATCGTGTACGCGATGCTGTGCGGCGCAGGTCCTTGAATTGAAAAGGACCATTCTTTTTTAATCACACAGACGATCAGGGTAAATATATTAGATATTCTCGGTCGCTGCTTTGTTCCACTCCCCGTGGGTCGCCTCATCGCATGCGATCTGCGTCATAGTCGCCATCTGGAGGACAAAGCCAGAAACATAAGATTACTCAGACGTGAAGTGCAACGATGGCAGGGGAACTTCGTTCATTGCGCGGAGGGTCATCCTGGAATTCAGACTACATATGAAACCCTGCATTAGCTTATAGTTTCCCTGTCCAATGGGGCAGTCAATATACCTAGCCAAGAGCGAGTTCGAGAACACTGTGGAGGGAGTTAGATCTCGGCCTTGATATACGAAGGGAGACTACGTCTTGGGAGAACGTTACTCCAGCCCAGATAACTGAAATAGGAGACAAGGACACCGATTTCGACGGCACCTGCAAAAATAGAAAATCATTCATTCAGCGAAAGATATTAGATTCAAGGCTGCCCGCGCCTACTAGAGTGCTGTTCACATCGAAAGAGACTGCGGGGCCCATAAATCAAGTGGTGTTCTTAAGGTGCTCGGAGGTGAAAAGAGGACGTGTCATGAAATATATACTGTCTGGGGCTATGAGTATATCTTCCCGAACGATGGAGACCATCTGATCTTTATCTGTACACATCAATGTCATCGTGAGAGCGAAATATCCTAACTCAATTGGCAAGCTGACTTTGGTTCAGCAGCCGAAGCACTGGTAGTTCAGGAGTGCGTACCTGATACAGATTGACAGTAAATTCGCGAAGTCAGCTATGCCGGGTGTATGTACTAGCTCAGTGCGGAGCGAGACCATGACATTCCGAAGGCAGGTTTCACGAGTGAAACGGGATGTTGTATGAATAAGCGAACTTCGTTGGCGGGGACTCCGGCGTCAGGGAGTCTTCTGAATATATGGTGTGAATAAGTGCAGGCTTTGAAATACGTGGAGCGTCAATAGTGTATGCCATACAACGCCGGAGGTTGGTCGGACGAGACGACACAGTGTCAAGAGGGAAGATTTGATTTCGCCGGGCGGAGTTTCAAAATATCGATGGTATTCCACGGTTGTCCTACTAGGTATCGTTCAGTCTGCCACCACCAAACCACAGCAGTGGTAATTACCAGTAAATTTTTCAAGTACATTTTCACAGGCTATTTATTCACCGCTAAATTTCTCTCAGACATCCTCCGGCAAGACTTTGTCGGACTGGACATGGGACGGCTCAGCGTTGGATGCGATTCGCGTCACTTTCGTACCCTGGACACTGCGGGAGGGCAACGCAACCTTCGTCTCATCAACAGAGGCCCGAAAAGCTAGAAATATAACTTGGAACTTACCGCCGGTGTTAAGGATGGCAAAGAAATTGACACGGTCACCTCGTCCAGTGCACGGAGCGTCGCCCTGGAGTTCAGACTACAGGTGAAACCCTGCATTAGCTCATAGTTTCCCTGTCCAATACGCAACATACCTAGCCAAGAGCGAGTTCGAAAACACTTTGAGGTAAAATATGGTTAAATAAATTGCGAAACGACGTTACGGAGACGCCCTCACCTCGTGCACCGGCGACAAAAAAGCAACCCAGATGACTGGAAATAATTTCTCAGTAGGTAGGCAGGTATGTTGTGTCTGCTTTTTTATACGTACAATTCTCCTTCATTGTGAGAAACTGAAAGGAAATGTTTCAGGGTTCAAGGCTACACCGTAATGCGCAAATAGGACATACGCAGGCCAGTGTAGTGATGCTATATGCACTGGGAAATGTTTAAAACGGGGAAATGTTTAAAACGAGATGCGGAACATGGAGTGAGCAGAAATCAACCTTGTCAAATCCCAGTCTCTGTCAAACATATGAAATAAGATGTAAACATCCAGGTCTTGACAAACCTATACTCCACAAGATGAGTTTTTCCACGAGTGCCGCAGTTCTGCGAAGTATATGGGTGACTTTGAGCTCTGAAGCTATTATGAAGTCATACCTCCGGTGCACGTCGGTACGTTGGTTGCGGAGGAGGACCACCAATGTCGCTGCGATGAGCAAGTCGTTCGCAGTGCTGACGCTCCAGACAGCGGCGAGGAGCCATCCCACTGTACCTCGTAGTGCGGCAGCGAGGGCATCCGTAGCGCAGTGACGAAGATGATGATGGACCCAGCAGACGCAAAACACCATAACCCATATAAGGATAGAGAGAGATATTTTCTTCGAGAAAGCGTAGATTCGAAAGGAGAAGAACCCTTGTACTAGGGGACGTGGAGGAGCATTAACTTCGCAAGAGATGGTCGTAGATATACGTACCGCATACTACGATGACACCGGCGAGAAGCGCAGATGTCTCGAGGGACACCGGGGTGGGGCCAGCGAGTCGCTCCGGGTGCGCATAGGCTGATATTGTATACACATAAAGTGTGTGGCCGACACAAATCGCATGTGCTATCTCACAGATCCTGTTTACAGTTTAAGATGGCCGAGAGGTGCGGAAACGGCCAGGCGAGGTTACCAGACAAACGCAACCTGGGCATGACAGTCAGCTATATCCGCTGCGTTTTTTTTTGTCTCACACACCAAAGCCTTGAGTTTCCATGAATCATGTGGGAAGCGGCTGTAATATATATATGTCTGCGTGGTTGTCACCCCGAAGAGCACATATGAAATAAGGACACCTATTTGCAAGGAACCTGCAAAACAGGAAACTGGTTATTTGAACAGCGGAGAGTCATCAATGTCTGTGCGCACCGAGAGTTGTGTTGAGATTGAAGGATGCGGCCGGGTCCATGCAGCGAGCGAGTGGGTCTTCTTGAGGTGAGGTGGAAAGAAAGAGGGTCATGGAATATATAGTTCTGGGGCTGTAATTACTCCCGAATAAACGGGAGAAGATCTAGTTAATGTCGAGATGATCAAGAACGCGTGAGAGCAACAGCAACAAATATGTTGTGCTCACCGAGAATGCTGTTGAGATTCCAAGATTGAGCTCCGTGCAGCGAGTGGTTCTTGCTGAGCTGAAAAAGAACAAGGGTCATGGAATATATGCAGCACACTGCGTTCAAGGCCCTCCTAGACTTACCCTCTGGCAAGGTCCCTATACAGAGCTGGGCAGACCACATCTGTCTAGTGACCTACACAATGTCTGTGTAGCTCCATATAGTTCTGTGTAGCTGTGTATAGCTGTGTGTAAGTCTGCCAAGGTATGTATATGTCAGGCTAGGTCTGCCCAGCTTCCTAGACAGATGTCACCTTCCCGGAATACAGCCATCTGCAGCACTTGTAATGTTTGGTTGAATAAATATAGGCTTACTCCAGCGTAGTTGAGTATAGATAGGTTTAGGTAGCTACACTGATCTGGAGAGACCTACACTGGCCTACACAGGGTCAGCTTAGGTGACCTATACACAACTGGTCAGGCACTACGCACACTTTGCCACAGTTGTGATCAGGTCAGTCTAGTAGACCTACACAGACTCTGTTTAGCCTCCTAGGCATTCCTTTACAGACCTATACACACCTTTACAGACTGAGGCTAGGGGGGCCCTGAACACAGTGACTGAGGCAGAGGTGATTCTCAGACAGCGGGAAGAGATCTGTGTGACGTCGACATTAGCATGGACATTTGTTGGACATTTGAGCGCCCACTGGGAAGCCACAAATATCCGTGCGAACATTCACCTAAAGTTTGCCCATACGTGGAGGGCTCACGGACGACAACCTATGCAGGTGCGGAGCCCATATGGCTGGGATATCCTGAGGAGAACGATCATACCGCTCTTGAAAGTTGAGGCTATGTATTAGGCGCCAGAAAGATCTCTGGCGACAAAGATCCCGAAATGATCGTGGATGATGTCCTCAGAGAAGCGCGCGGTCCCAAATATGCGGAACCAAAGCTCGCATCAGGAAAACCGTAGCCGAGATGTACCTATGAGCACTATGAGGCCCTATGCAGTGCTGCATAGGGCCTCATAGTGCTCATAGGTACATCACAGCCACAGGTTGCTACATAGGACTGTACAGTACTGCATAGTACTGCACAGGCATTTTGGTTTTCCTGATGAGTCGACAAAGCCGAGCCAAAGCCCGGGCTTCAAACCCAAGCCAAGCCTGAACATCAAAGAGCGAAGATTTGATTTCGCCGGGCGGAGTTTTTAAAATATAGATCAATATTCCCACGGTTGTCCTATTATGGTTCAGTCTGCCACCACCGAACCGCAGCGATAGTAATTTTCTCAAGTACATCTCACAGGATATTCACCGCCAAATATTCCTCAGACATCCTCTTGCAAGACTTTGTCGGACTGGACCTGGGATAGCTCAGCGTTGGATGCCATTCGCGTCGTTCTCATAATCCGGAGACTACGGGAGGGCAACGCAACCTTCGTCTCTCATCAATAGGGGTTCTAAAAGCTGCGAACATATCCTTGGAACTTACCGCCGGCGTTAAGGATGGCAGAGAAACTGACACAGCAACCTCGTCCATCGCGCGGAGCGTCGCCCTAGAGTTCAGACTACATATGAAATCCTGCATTAGCTCATAGTTTCTCTGTCCAATAGGCAACATACCTGGCCAGGAGCGAGTTCGAAAACACTTCGAGGGAAGTATGGTTAAAGTTGCGATTCAGAGCCATGTTACGGGAGACACCCTCACCTCGTGCGCTGACGACCCAAAAAGCAATCCAGATGACTGAAAATAATTTGACAGTAAGCAGCCAGGGAAGTTTCTTTATTTTTTCCGACACGAACAATTCTCTTCCATGGCGACAAACTGAGAGAAGATTCAGATTGCAGGGTTGAGCCGGAATGCACAAAAGAGGACATACACAGACCAGTGTGGCTATGCTAATTGCACTGGGACAGCTTTGAAACGAGCTGCAGCATTGAGAATGAGCCGCAAACCAACCTTGTCAGCATCCCAGTCTCTGTAAAAAAAATATGAAATAAGATGTACTAAATACAAATGTCTCGACAAACCTATGCTCCACAAAATGAGTTTTTCCACGAGTGCGGCGGTTCTACGAGGCATAAGGGATGGCCCTTGGCTCTTAATGAAGCCATTCAGAAATCATACCTCATGTGCACGTTGTTGCGTCGATTGCGGAGGAGGACCACTAACGTTGCCGTGATCATCACATCGTTCGTAGTGCTGATGCTCCAGACGAAGCTGGCGAGCCACTCCCACTGCACTACGTATCCATTGACCGATTTCATACCCAACCCCCCAACAAAGAGCACCATGCATCCCAACAAGCGGAGGACCGACATCACCCAGGAGAGGAAGGGGATATACAGTTTCTTAGAAAATGCATAGATACGGAACGAGAAGAACCCTTGGACTGAGGTGGCATGCTTTGAAAAGAGCCTGTTGGTGGATGAACTCACGTACCGCATGCCGCGATGACCCCGGAAAAGATGCCAGTTGTCTCTAGGGATTTTGGGGTGGGACCAAGGACGTGTTCCGGGTGAGCGTAATCGGATATTGTATACACGTATAACGAATGTCCGATGCACAGCGCGTGCCCGACCTCACAGATCCTGTTTTCGAAATGCACGTTCAGGCGCGCGAATATGGTCAACGGCAAGGGCAGCGTACCAGACAAACGCAACCTAAGTTAGTAGAATAGTCAGTCGTGTTTACGTGTTTCCCAATGTCACGCACCAAAGCCTTGAGCTTGCGGGAGTCGTCCGGGAAGCGGCTGTAGTAGATGTAGGTTTGGGTGGCAGTTAGTCTTGTGGTTACCACGCCATCACAGTAGGGGTCCAGGGTTATTATATAAGCACCGTTTTGGGAAGATCACGTGTAATGTACCGGACGCGACTTGACGCGTCGAGGACAGCGCAGACTACAAACTCGCCGAGATCGAGCCATATAGACTCTATAAATACGCTGCTATTTCTGATAGGGTCTTCCCTCGATGAAATCTGGCACGGAACCGGTGGAACGAAGCAAATCCTGGGTTTATGTCCTATTTCGTCGAAACCAGCCTGTGTGTGGTAGAAATCGTTTGTAAAAAGTTCCCCGCGGAATTTTAATGCCTCTTGAGGACTTCCAAGACATTTTACTTACCCGCTAACCGCAAAAGTCGCGTCGAAAAGCTACAGACGCGTAAAATAAATGAGTTGTTTGGTTGTGCATCGGCCATCAATTCTTGATAAGGCTGGACGCCGCTTATCAGACGCGGTAACTAACAGACTAGTATACGAGGTTACGAGTATCAGTCTGTCTAGAGAGACTAGGTGGCAGTCACTCCGAAGAGGACATATGAAACTAGGACACCGATTTGGATGGCACCTGAAAGACAAGGAAATCATTCAGCGAGAGTTATTAGATTCTGGGTTGCGCGCCCACCTATGACGTTCCAGATGTTGCATAATTCAAATCCGGAAAAAAAACTTTTGAGTTCGGAAAACTTTTTTTGCTCACCACCTAGAATCCTTCTAGCCTGCATCTCTGCATATCATATGAGCGGATAGCAGTCCTGTATCATCTCGGGGCCTTCAATCGTGCTGTGCGATGAATTTTGCAGCCAGATTTGATTGCCATCATCAGATTTTGATGGCTCGGGATATTGCGAACGGCTCAATCCTTGGGTCTAGCATTCATTTCAAGCCAGATATCATCTGTAAAAACTGATTTCCATGCAAGTCACTTGCATTCAAGTGTGTTCAGGTTCAACTCCAAAAATCGGTGAATTTCGGACTTGTGCGGAAATTCGGAATGTTCCGAGCTCGTCAAGCTTTTTTTTGAACCCTCCCATCGAGGACACATTACATATGGCCTGAGGCTGTTTGGACACATTCATGTCATTGAGCTTGTTTAAGACATAAAAACCCGATACAAGATGAGCCGGGATATCCCGAGCCATCGAAATCTGGTGATGGCACTCAAATCTGGCTGCAAATTCATCACACAGCACGATTGAGGGCCCCAAGATAATATAGGACTGTTATTTCACTCATATGTTATGTAGGGATGCAGGTCAGAAGGATTCTAGCTGGTGAGCAAAAAAAGTTTTCCAAGTCAAAAGTTTTTTTCCGGATTTGAATTATGCAACGTCTGGAACGTCATACCCACCGAGAGTGGTGTTGAGATTCAAAGATACGGCAGGGTCCATACGGCGAGTGGTTCTTTTTGAAGTGAGGTGGAAAGCACTGCAGGAGGGTCATGGAATATATACCTACAGCTCTGGGCCTATAATTATCCCCGAATGCCTGGTCACGTTAGAGACCAGGTCTTACACCATGAAGGTCGTGGCGGTGCTTGCCCTAATATGGGTTCTTTTTCTCATGAAATGCTGCGGATGGTGCGCGTTGAGTGCTGCGGATGGCGCAATCGCGTTTGGCGCAATCGCGGTTTGAATGGTGTGTCTCCGCCATAACTCTTCCGTCTTTTCTTGGTGGTATTGGAATAGCTGTTGTATTGCATCGCGAAACTTTGGCGCTGAATACACCATACCAAGGCCCTCCGGGCACCCCTGGTACGTACCTTTTTCCACTCCAAGCTCCAAATCCACCCAGTTGAACTTGGCCCTCCATCCTGATTTTCATGGTTTCGGAGAACTTCTTGTGCTGGCTTCCATTCATGTTGAATAAATGTTTCATTTCTTCGATAACATTGACTTGAAGTTTGTATTAGAATTAGAGGCACTGGAACCACGGCTCAAAGGTTCACTCGCGCGTCAACCAGCTCACATTGAGGCCACCAGATGTTAGAGAAATTCTTATAGGTATGAAGGCATCTCCAAACCTACTTGGTTGTTGCTCTCATTGAGTCCGACAGATAAATGTTATTTTATAATTATTTCTAATGAAATGTCCAACAGATTCAGACAAGTAAGATTAAAGAGCTTCGAGACTATCCCACTTTACCACCACAGTCACACTACGTTGTCCTAGGGAGGCGCAGAGTTATCTTGCTCCGTGTTTTAGTTGCTCAACTTGGTTTGCTGTGAGCCGTACAGTGCCCGGAGGCAGTGTGCGCACAATGAAAGGACCCAATTGAGGCCTTAATATCTGCTTGAAGAGCAAACAGTCAAGTTCACAGATTGATTGACATGAATGTTTCAACAGTGTCTCTAAAAGGTAGGGTTTCCTCCTCATTGCTGGCAAATGGTGGCAAACCGCCAAGGCTCTCAGATCGCTCACCGTAAGCGGAGCGAACATTGATACGAAGCGAGCCACATCCCTTAAGCGGCATATAATGTAATTTTGATCAGAAGAACTTGCGACTTTTGCGAGTTCTGCAGCTAAACCACAGCGAACAAGTTGGAACTGTATGTTCAGAGAGAGCATGCTGACAACACCTGCCTCATGAAAATCATTCTCGTTTGAATACCAAATATTACGTGGATGCATTGGAGCTTGAGATGGTGAATTAACTGTACTATTCAGTCGCCTTATTTAGCCGTCGAAAGAGCAGGTACAAATGCCAGCCAGGACAATTCACATTACACTGGTGATTTTTCAGGACATTGAGGTGTAGATCTTGGCGAGACGAGACCTGTGTACTCACAGCATGAGCTTCCGCAAGTGTTCTAGTATCATCTGCTGTCAGAAGCAGTATGAATGAACAAAAGCAGATATATCGTGAGAGGCTACAGTTAGAATATTGGACGAAAACTGTGGTGGATGAGCAGACACCAGTAAATTTGTACCAGAGCTCAAGCTCATTAGAACACTATCATGCCCAGAAACAGGCAGGGGAAGATATGGTATATTTTCACTATGGTTGACACTGAACTCTTGGTTGACCAAAAAATTTGGTACATCCGGAAGTTCAAGTTCTTTGGAATAAACATTCGGAGTGGACTCACTGGTTGGAACAATTGATAAATATCCAGAGATAATCTTTGTACTGGTCAGTGTACTTCTACGAATGGTCAGTGCACTTCGTAGATCATGAACAGCCTCTGTACTGTGAACATTGAATTGCGAAATGAACGATGAACGATGGACAATGGACAATGGACGGTGAACGGCAAATGGTGAACTGTCAACAGTAAACACTGTTGACGCCGAAGATATCTGTCCAATTTCTATAACAGTATTTATCACTGAATCCTACGTGCTTGTTCTCCTATACTCTGTAATCATTGAACGCACACGAAACCGTGCACACTGGACCATGGGTGTACTCAAATCTGTGCTTTGTACAACATACTCTTACTGTACACACTGCAGGAGAAGGAGTGTGCTCATTTTTCACCGGTGTCAATCCTAGGATGTACTTTCACAGTGATCAAGTTCATCTTAGATGTGTACCATGCTTTATTTCTTCATTCGCCAAATCAACAGAGCCTTTGTCGACCAGGTGCTGAGAGCCCGCAGTTGAATTTCGATCTTCCCACATGTCCCCTTTTTACTTCACCGTGCTTGGAAATGGATGTCCAGATTCCGAACATAGAAGCAGTGTTCGGATTCCAAATGTTATTGAATTGACATCTCAAGATTCTGTGTTCGGAATCCGAACATAGAAAAGTTTATGTTCGGAATTTGAACATAGAAGCAGTGTTTGGATTCCGAATGTCATTGAATCGACATCTCAAGATTCTGTGTTCGGAATCCGAACATAGAAAATTTTATGTTCGGAATCTGAACAAAGATTTTGTAAGTAATCTGAACATGCAAATAAATGTTGGTTCTGATCACATACATAGTACATTCACAGACCATCCACGAATTGATCCACTCACAAGATTGCAGTTGATCTCGAAATGAATGAGATTATGGAGCTGCTCCAGAAAAGGAATTTTCTTGCGGAGTCTGTGTTTGGAATCCAAACAAAGACTTTGTAATCTGAACATGGAAAATTAAAGATGCAGATAAATTTTCAAAAAAGGTTTCTTTTTTGGCAGTGGTAATACAATTTTTTTTAGGGCAAACGGGACAATATCAGTCCAGGACTGAGGTGTTTGAGCCGCGGCCATTCGGCCTCAGAAATTATATTGATGATGTAACGCTGACAAGATCCATCGTGATCTTACCCAACCGACAATGCATGCACAAGCTCAGATACAAACCAAGTTCTCACAGTTTGTCGCATTTCTTAAGGAGCAGAACAGGGCCAATCTGTTGGTGTTTTAGCAGGGCCCCTGCACAAGGATGACACTTTCCCGGAGTTGTAGACCTGCGGGTCTTAATATTAATATTTGTGCCCTTTGTTACAAGGAGTGTTTCAAGCAAAGAACCAAAAAAGTGGAATTCCGCTTTTCTTTTTGGTCTTTGTGCTTGAAACACTTCTTGTAAAAAGGAGCATAAATATTGAGACCCGTAGGTCTACCACTCCGGAAAAGCGTGTCATCCTTGTGCAGGGGCCATGCTAATCTTCTCTGTATCGTTCCAATTTTTCGTATGACACCCTGAAGGGGTCAAAGTACTAGGTAAATTTTGTGTACTGATGAGATGAGTGATGTACCTTGTGTGGCTGACAGGGTTGGTGTTGATTCCCATATTTGGGTTTGATTATATAATCTGAAGGTTCGGAGATTCAAATCCAGTGGAAGCTGCATTCACCAGAGTTTTGGTCAAGCACCAATATATCGTGAATATAGGGTGTTTTGGCTGAATGTTGGCAGAATATTGTTAAAATAATGGTGTGCCAATATTCCGCAAATATCATTCTGCCGCTTGGGTCAACTGACTGCCAGCATAGTTTTATAGCTATGATGCCCCCCCATTGGTATTCGGGTGAGGAGATCGAATTATGGGTCTGGAAAAGTGTCCCCTTGCATTAGTTCTCCCGTTTCGTCAAACAGCAACCATGTAAAAATAGGCCAGTATTAGTTATATGAAGCAAACCTGTAGCCAAATTGCGGGACATGTTGATTTAAATGCATTGCACTATTCTTGGCAACATCTGGACACTGTGCTTCCTATGGCAGTCAATCTGCACCTCTAATAAAATGGGGTACAAACACTTGTTTTCAGCAAAATATGGCCTGATTTCCCCATGAAAGTCCAAGATACTTACAAATATTTTTGGCACACCAAAAAAAAAGTATAGAAACTTTTTCCAAAAACACAAAGTTGCAGACATGTACAATAGAGTGTATTTGCAACTCCTTTCAGATTTCTGCTACTGCCCATCACTTTTAAGCGAAGATGGTGACTGATGTGACCTGAGTGGCCCCCCGCACCCATTGTCTCCTAAATCGCTCCCAGAAAGCGGGGATGCATACAAGAAGGTTCAATACATCCCTGTAGCTAAGAAGAATAGGCATGCAAGCATGTCTGACGGACTTTCTATGATATTTGCTCGGTGATTCTTCCATTTTGGGTGTCACAGATCTTTGCCATCAGCCATCACTTTTTCGTTAAAAAGTGCGATTTGGCGGCTGCAAATACTCTAATGGGTGACTTCCCGTAAGATAGAAGTGTGTAAAATCAGATACTTTTGCTGTTTTGCCAAGATGCCAGGGCTCCGGACCCCATCGGCCTTGGATCTCGCTTATACTTCATCAAACCCTCGCACACTTGAGTATCTGTTTATGATTTCAATGGATGATCGATGCTGATCGGCGGTTTTACATTTCGTGTTTGAGACCTGGTTCCTAAGTCGGTACCAGGAATAGTTATGTCTTTCTTTGTGCTCTTGTGTCTAGAGGATGGGTTTTTTGGTTCTGCTTTCTTCGTCGAGTGAGGAAATTGGCTCCCGCGGCTCTAGTTTTAATAGTCATTGCGATCCGGTCTGCGTCGTGTCAATTGGGATGGACTATGTTGCTCTCGGTCCCTCCTGAGGTTATCGGATCTGTCTCTATTTGCTGTTCGTATTGCGTTGTTGTTTTTATCGTACGCTCATCGTCCCCACAGACATGCCATCGTCTCAGTCGAGCTGAAAAGCAGCCGCTGACGCTCGCGGAGAGCACTGAGGGTAACGAGGAGGACTGAGATTTGGATTGGAGTCGCCTGTGAGCACGGGCGCGTCTCCAGATCTCGTATCTACTTTTAGTCTACAGAAAAATATGCAAATGTGGTTGTTATACTGAGAGCTTGGAAGGTGGGTGACCAGGCTCCGCCCGTAGGGCCATAACTAGGTATAACGGAGATCAGACCCTGTCCGAACAGCCACCTATAGAGTTTGCCCTTATCGAGAATATTTGCCGGACTGAAACCTATGAAGACGCTAACTCCATATCACCGGGAGATCCTAAGGAGAGCGATCATACAGCTCTCAAGGCCATGATTATTATTAGGCTCCGGGAAGAGCGCTCGCGACAAAGATTCCGAGATGATCGTCGATGCACTCAGAGAAGCGCACCGTCCCGAGTATGCGAGTCCCGGGATATGCTCGCAAACCTTGTCAACTGCTAAAGTATAAGAACCTGTAACAATACCATTTAATTTCAAAGGATAAAGTCGGAGATTCAGACTCAACTTCAGCCCGTATGAAGGCTTCAGACTAAATCGAGTCCAGCAGCCGAAAAGAGCGGAAACTCAGAGACTCAGAGTCAGGACCGGATATTGAGGAGACGGAACCTGGCCTGAAAGCGGTGGTGTATGAAGGAATCATTGGATGACTTGAGTCAGATTGACAAGAGAACCATTTTCCGATCTTCACAGCAAGAAAACCTAGGATTCTGGACAATTTCGGGATCGATTCTTATTGAAATCTTGACCTGTAAAACTCGGAAGAATTAGATTATACGGCTACCACCAGCTCCCAGCGAATTTCGAGGGGAATGCATTCGGCCTTAGAGATGATATGAGATGATGCAATGCACTGACGATGATCGACTCAACTTTTGTTTACAAAAACTGGACAAGGTTACCCGGGATGATTCTAGCTGCCGTGGTATGGTATACATGCACTGCCGTGAACTAGCCGCTCAAATCTGCGTCGAGACTGGACAGTTTGCCATTGGTAAGCGCTGAGAAGTTGGCGCTGAGCAAGCATTTTACTACATTTTACCCGATTAGGACGACGATCATCTCGAATTTGACTCACGCACAGCACAACACCATGTCTTCTCTTTCGTCTTAATGGAAGAACCGCCCCCCTACGACGGCTTCAGCCCTAACCATGACCCTCCTCCTCCTCAACCCCAGACTCCAAATCAGGCCGAAAGCTCCAATTCGAACGTCGACGTCCTCCCCGCATACACCCGCCGGTCCACGCCGCCCGCAGACTATGCCCCCGAGGAGTTCACGTACAAACTCAAGGACTGGAACACCCACCCGTGGGCTGTCCTGACCGTTCAGGGCGATCCGCGGTACACGCGCGTCATCCCCGCCGTCGCACACGGTTCGAATTTGGTCGGGTCGGTGAAGCTCATTTTACGGAGTGCGGAGGCGAAAGCGAAAGCGGAGGGGATACAGAATGTGTGTATTTTGGTGAGTGATTTCGAAATAATTACAGTAGTGGATTTGCTCAACTGACCTTGTCAGCGCAGATCAAAGGTGACATCGTCTACAACGGCTCCACCGCCGACGCCTCACGCATCCCCTTCTTCGAACAAACCCACACGCTCTGGTCCGCTAGCGAGAATCCCGGAAACGCGAGGCTCAAGGGCGAGTGCGAGTTCCCGTTCAGCCTCGTGCTGCCGACCACCCTACGCAAGGACGGCAAGAGTTTCCGCCCGCCCCACACGTTCTCCGACGGGCGCGCGCCATTTAGTGTGCAGTATACGGCGCAGCTAAGGATCGTGAGGGGGGGGAAGTTGCGCGCGGACGATAAGTGCGTATACAGCGCGGATCATAGTGTTGATTTTGAATACGTTGAACAGAGTGACATGCACGTTTGGATATTTCTCGATCCGACAGCCAGGGCCACCTTCAGCGTTGCGCATGGTACGCTTTTTCTCTTTCTTTCTCATATCCTTGTTTGTTTTCCCTTCTCACATATTTTCTTGATTTTTTTCTTTCCGTTCCTGCCCGATTCCTGACAGAAACTGGTGTATTATAGCTCGCGTACCAAGAGAACTTTCCGCTTTTGGGGCCGAACGCGGACCCCGAGGGATGGCATACTCAGACAGTGTCTGTCAAGGTCAAACTCTTCTCGTCTCGCGAGGTGGAGGTGAAAGTCACGGTACGTTTCTGCCCACTTGGACAATGTTTGCGGCAAACTCACCGCGGACCGCGAATTGGTAGTTTTCGCTCGCAACTCCCGTTCGTTAAAATAGCTGTTCAACTTGCTTTTTTTCTTCTTCTGATGGGTATTGTAGTTCTGCTATACTCGCTCCGCCTCCATCCCCTGCGCCCTTACACTCGAGACCTCCGACCTCCAGGCATTGCACCTCCTCTCCCCGCCCGCGGCGTCCATTGTGTGCCTCGAGCGCACAACGCGCGAGAAAAGGCGGGATGTGCAGAGCAAGGGCTCGGAGCCGTGCGGGCAGGCGGCCTTCTGGCCCTCAACCGAAGGCGAGCCCACAGACGCTGATTCGTACTCCTTGGAATCAGATTTAGAATCTTCATCCTCCCACCGACGCCGGCTGATGGGCGAGATCCACCTGGGACCGAAGCTGCAGCCTTCGACGGCCGTACCGGGGTTTGTTGTCGAGGTGCGCGCGCTTCCTTCCTCACCTCCGATTTCTCGTTTATTTCTCTTCCTCTGCGCATCGGTCTGATTTGCGCTGGTTTTATTTTTTTTTGCTGACAGTACGCTGTCGTCCTTTTCCCCTTCCAAGCCGTGGGCTTCAGACCCCACGGGACCGCGCCCCTCCTTCGGCAGGTCGTCGACATTGTGCCCCGGCACGCAGCGGGGCCGCGCCAAAAGACATATTCGGCGCCGATGTACGAGCCTAACAATGCAGTCGAGCAGTATTATCGGCGTACGTTTTTGATAGCCGGTGGTGGGAAGAAACGTGTAGGTTGAGTTGGGTTGTTTGTGTTGCGCTATACTCAACTGACCTTATCGATGTATTGCTTAGCGAACATCCAATTGAAAAGCATTGATGAATTTGACAGGAGTATAATATTACATCCGCCCGGGGACTCGTTACCATTCAGGTACTTTGCTTTGGGACCGGAATGCCAATCATCTGGACTGGAGGACTATGCGATAACGGATCTTGATATTTGTGCACCGATAGAAGCGCCGGGAAAAAAAATGCGCAGTGTGTAGGTGCCAGTGACTTCGTTCCTCTTGGTGTAAAACCAGACATCCCGAGGTTGGGTATTATAGTGACAGGCCTGGATACCGAATAAACTTAATGTTAGGTGAGTCTGAGGCAGGGGTGCGCCGGAAGCAGGTGGGGAGGCGTTCAGACTCTGTGGTGGGTGGGGCAAACTAACGACGGGCAATGTGGTGCTGACTATGAAGACGAGAGAAACCTGGACGAGGGCATGGAATTGACTGACGCGAGTCGGAAAAATTGATTCGAGAGTTGGAAGCGACGACAGAGACCTCGAACTTTCAACGCCACACTTAGCCTAATCGCTCAAGAATTGAGCGAGAAACGAGTGTCGAAACCGGCGGGATCAAAATTCATTTTATTCTTCGAGGTTTTCCGAGTGTCATTACTTTTGCAAAGTGTAAGAAACAGTATGTTGAAGAACAGGTGGAACAAAGTTGAAGAACTCCACTGACGGAGTTTGAAAATATTGATCCAAGAGTCCCACGGTTTAAATTTGTTCCGTGCCAGTCGAGTTGAAATTTCAAAGTGAAGAAGTCAAGTAGTAAGTATTTATTACACCCAGATCGAAAGTGTTGTTGCCACCCATGGGCCTTATGTTAGAGACACCAGGAGTCAAGTGGCATGGAGGTGCACAAGGTACAAAGAAATTGATTGTGACATGTAACTCATAACGTATCTAAATCGGTCTCGGCTCAAACTCCAACACCCTGCATTACAAGGAATGCGACCCAGCTCAACGATAACCACGTTGGATGATTATGGTGAATATATCAAATGGTCTCAATCATGGTTTTGTTGCCCTCGCCGTGGGTTTAATTCGCATCATCTCCGGCACGATCGGTATCTGGAGGGCGACATTGATAGATGCTCTGAAGCCAGAAATATAAGACTTACCGCGGGCGTCCAATGCAACGATGGGAAGGAAACTTCGTCCATTGCGCGGAGCGTCGCCCTGGAGTTCAGACTACATATGAAACCCTACATTATCTCAAAGTTTCTCTTTCCAGCAGCCAACATACCTAGCCAAGAGCGAGTTCGAAACCACTTGGAGGGAAAATATGATTAAAATTGCGAAGCGACGTTACGGAGACGCCCTCACCTCGTGTGCCGACGACAAAAAAAGCAAGCCAAATAACTGGAAATAATTTCTCAGTAGGCAGGCAGGTCTTCTTTTTTTATACATACAATTCTCCTTCATTGTGAGAAACTGAAAGGGAATTTTTCAGGGTCCAAGGCCACACAGATGTGCAAAATAGGACATACGCAGGCCAGTGTAGCGATACTGGTAGCACTGGGAGATGTTTAACACGAGAAGTGGCACATGGACCGAGCAGTAAACCAACCTCATCAAAATCCCAGTCTCTGGTAAACATATGAACTAAAATGTAAACACAAAGGTCTCGACAAACCTATACTCCACAAAATGAGTTTTTCCACGAGTGCTGCAGTTCTACGAGATATATAGGTGAACTTGAGCTCTGAAGGTATTCCGAAATCATACCTCCAGTGCAGGTCGGTACGTTTGCTGTGGAGGAGGATCACCAATGTCGCTGTGATGGCCAAGTCGTTCACAGTGCCGACGCTCCAGAGGGCCGTGGCGAGCCACCCCCACTGCGCCTCGAGTTGCGGCAGCGAGGGCATCTGCAGTGCAATGGCGAAAATGATGATGGACCCCAGCAGGATGAAAAACGCAATGACCCAAATGAGTATAGAGACGTGTAGTTTCTTCGAGAAGGCATAGATTCGGAACGCAAAGAACCTTTGTACTGGGGGACATAGGCGAGCATGCACATAGCAAAAGATGACCGTCATGGATATACGTACCGCATACTCTGATGACCCCGGAGAGAAGCGTAAATATGTCGAGAGACACCGGGATGGGGCCAACGAGTCGTTCCAGATGCGCATAGTTGGATATTGTATAAACGTAGAGTGTGTATCCGACACAAAGCGCATGCACCATCTCACAGACCCTGTTTACAATTTAAGAGAGTCAAGAGGTGCGGAAACGGCGAGGCGAGCTTACCAGACAAACGCAACCTAGGCATGACAGTCAGCTATATGCGCTGCGTTTCATTGTCGCACACACCAAAGTCTTGAGTTTCCATGAATCGTCCGGGAACCGGCTGTAATATATATACGTCTGCGTGGTTGTCACCCCGAAGAGCACATAAGAGATAAGGACACCGATTTGGAAAGCACCTGCAAATAGGAAACTCATTATTTGAAGGGCCGCGAGTCATCGATGTCTGTGCGCACCGAGAGTTGTGTTGAGATTCAAGGATGCGGCCGGGTCCATACAGCGAGTGGGTGGGTCTTCTTAAGGTGAGGTGGAAAGGAGGGCCATGGAATATATAGCTCTAGGGTAATTATTCCCGAATAACGGGAGAAGATAGATGATCAGGGACGCCTGAGAGTGCATGCAGCCAAGAATACGTAGTTTCAAAATTCGCCACTGCCGGGTTTGTCCTTGAATCGACTGCTGCAAATATTTGGCAGTACGAGACCCGGACGGAGGACAGTGGGAAATTTAGATTTGTCTCACAATCGACAGGCAACCTGGGTGTTTATCTGTATAAAAGTCATTGTATCCCTAACTGATGGGGTAAGGTAACTTTGGTTCAGCAGCCGAAGGCATTGTCGTCCGACATGGGGTACAATTGACGCCGAGGCTAGCTTCAATTGGCGTATGCCAATGGGTTGTTTAATTTATTCAGAATCTTACCCTTGTGTATCGAATAGATGGGCTCGCATCGGTGCTTCGAGAATTCAATATCCTTGAGACGTCCAGACCTCGGAGCAAGACGACAGAAACCTCCGTCGAGGTTCTCGAGTCTCACGAGTGACTCGGGTGCCGTAAGAATGGATGGCTGTCGCCGGCGTTGCGCCGGCGACTCGCAGCCGGAGGAATTCGCAAGTGCCAGAAGCACAGTCGTTTTTGACCGGGTAGTTAGAAAGGACCCTGGAATTGCGCAGTATGGTGCTTTTTTCTGCTGGAGTGCCGTCAAAATAAAAGGATGGAGGACGACACTAAGAGAGATCTGACCTTGCGGGACGGAGTGTTAAATTTTTGATCTGGGATTCCCGCGGTTGTCATTTCAACGAGGCGGTCGTGTCCTACCACCGAACCACATCGATATTTGGTTACAGGTATAATATTAATATATTCTGAAGTACAAATCACAGGCTATTCTTCATGCTACACGTTTCTCAAACATCCTCCGAATCGGACCCCAACGCTGCTTGGTTGGCGTCGTATGCAACCTGCGTCACTTTCGTAATCTGGTCACTGTGGGAGGGCAACCCAATCTTTGCCTCCTATCAAAAAATGCTCAAACGCCAGAAATAGAATTAAAATACTTACCTCCGGTGCCAAAGATGGCAGAGAAATCGACACAGAAGCCTGGTTCAATGCGCGGAGCGTCGCCCTGGAGTTCAGACTGCATATAGAACGCCACATCAACCAATGGTTCAGTTCACTTTGAAAACATCGCTGACCTGGCGAGAAGGGAGTTGGAAAACACTTGGTACAGAGTTCAATAGTCAGATTGATAATAGCTGATAGGAGACGGACTCACGTCGCGCAGTAATGGAAAACATTCCGAGCCAGATAACTGCAAGCATTCAATCAGTCAGGAAGTCCCTTATAGTACTAATTTTTTTCGATTACAGTTCTCCTTCATTAGGACAAACTAAAAGGAAGAAAGAAAGAGAGAGAGAAATATGCAGGTTTCAGGGTTGAAGAAAATACGTAGGCATGAATAAAACGTACACAGGCCAGCGTGATGATGTCCCATGCACTCAAAGATTTGATAGAATGAGTACGGGAAGGGACGTCGACGGCAAAACGGAAACAAACCTCGTCGCCACCCCGGTCTCTACATATAAATGTGAGCGGGTATCCTACACAGAAAATTTCAACGTACCTATGGTCCATGCGATCAGTTTATCTAAAAGTGCGCCGGTTCTATCCAGGTGTGAGATCCAACTTGGTGACGCCCAGCCCTGGGAGCGAGGCATTCAAAAACCATACCTCTTGTGCACATTGGTACGATGTCCATGAAGGAGGACCACCAGCGACGCCGCGATGGCCAAGTCATTCCCAGCACTGACGCTCCAGATGGCTGTGGCGAGCCACCCCACTGTGTCTCGTAGTGCAGCAGTGAGGACATTCCCAGTGCAGTGACGAAGATAACGATTTTCCCCAGAAGACGCCAAACCACCATAATCCAGAGGAGGATACAGACATACAGTTTCTTCGAGAAAGCATATATTCGGAACGAGAAGAACCCCTGTACTAGGGAACATGGGACAGAGCAAAGATTTTCGTCGTGGATATACTTACCGCATGCTCCAATGACGCCGGAGAAAATCACGCCTGCTTCGAGGACACTGGGGCGGGGCCAACAAGTCGCTCCGGGTGCGCATAGTTTGATATTGTATAAACGTAGAGTGTGTGTCCGACACAAAGCGCATGCGCCATTTCACAGACCCTGTTTACAGGTCAAACTACACGCTAAAGGTGCACGGAAGCGGCGAGGCTAGCTTACCAACAAACGCAACCTAGGCATCATGAGAGTCAGCTTGTCCTCTGCGTTGTGTTGTTGCACACACCAAAGCCTTGAGTTTGAGTGAATCATCTGGGAAGCGGCTATAATATATATATGTCTGCGTGGTTGTCACCCCGAAGAGCGCATATGAGATAAGGACACCGATTTGGAGGACCCCTGCAAAACAAGGAAATCTGTGAGTGAGAGTCTTGGGCTGGAAGCATCATATATGTGCGCACCGATAGTGGTGTTGACATCGAAAGAGACTGTAGAGTCCATACAGCGAGTGGTTCTTCCTGAGGTGGAAAAAGGAGGGGTCATGGAATATATACAGCTCTGGGTTATAATTATTCCCGAACTACAGGAGATGATCTGGTTAATGTCGAGATGATCAAGGAGCTCGCACATCCACAAATGACTCGCTAGTGAAAAACAAGCCAATAGTAGTATGTACGCTCACCGAGAGAAGCGTTGCAATTCTCACACAGCGGGAAGAGATCTGTGCGTCGAGATGAGCATGGACAGCTGAGCGCCCACTTGATTCCATGGAATACAGCGAGTCGTCCTTCCTGAGGTGGGAAAAGAAGGGGTCATGGAATATATGCAGCTCTGAGGGTATGCTGTGATTCAGCTGGAGACGATCTGTCTGATCTTGAAATTATCAGGGACACCTGAGAGCACACTGGGCAACCGCGAATATCTGTTCGAACATCTACCCACGTGGTCCGACATACAGCTCTTGATCAAGGGCATAATTATTATTGGACAGTGGAAGAGATCCACAAGGTCACCAATGATCATAGAGCTGAGAGCCCGCGATGTCCCAAATATGTTTTTGGCGTTGAAGGCAAGCCTTCCAGCCGTCAACAGTATGAGAATGGAAAGATTTTCCCAGGAAAAAGTTGGAGATTCAGACTCAACTCAACCGATGCGAAAGCCTTCTCATCCGCGTCCAAGATATGACTGCAGAAATTGGCTGAATGCATTCGAGCCAAGATTTCCCATCCCTTCAATTCCACCAGGACCAGGACCAAAAGCACCATTGTTACTTCTTCAAGAACTAGATTCTAGAGATGTCCGATCCACCGCAAGATGTGGGAGTGCGGCTTTTATAATTCTCTCAGCATCAAGGGAGTGCCAGTCTTCGAGAGTCTCACGGTCCGGTTATTGTAGGAATAAATACTTCGTCCAGGCTCCGTGAGGACAAGGAAAACAGACGAATTATTTGCTTCTTGGCCTGCTATTCGCTTGGCAAGAGAACGTAGTCCAGTAAGTCTGAGCAAGTACATCGAAGCTGCCCTGAAAGGGCTGGGATTAGACTCTCAGAAGAATTGGAGTGCCAACTCCCAGCAAATTTCGAGATGAATTCTTGTTGAAATGGGGCCTGTCACGCGTCCTTCCCCGTTGCCGTATCTTCTCCCCTTTCCGTCGTCCTCATCTCCTTGGCGCCTTTCCTCGTTACCGTTGGAATATCTCTTGTGTCTTCTTGTCGCTGTAGCTTAATTCCCCCTTCATGTCTGTACCCCCCGTACCAGTCTCACACTATATATTCTTGTTCGCTGCGATCGCTCGTGTTCACTGTCGACTTCCAACAATTCTTAGAGTCGGCCGGCCTAAAGAGATGAAGGAATTTCAACTTTCAAGGAAGAGGATAAGATCAGTGATTGTGATGGGATCACTGGCCCGAACTTCTGTTTACAAACCGCCACAGACGGAGTTCGAGTCCGGACCACAATGTGACAATGGTCCAGCGCATGGACCTGTCAAGTCAGTTTCACGCTTTCCGGGCCATTATCCATAGCGTCAAGAAGGGCGTCCCCGGTACATAATATGCAGCCAACGTTCCAAAACCCATCGCAAAGTGGTGAGGATATGGCCCATGGCGGATGGTCCGCATCTGCAAAGTACCACGAAGGATTTCGGCAGAGGATGCCTGTTCGATTCAAGCTAGGGCCATGATCTTGCATCCTAGCGGTGTCAACCTGACACCGCAGTAAAAAAAAAGATGCAATTTATCGCACCTCAATACCCGCTGCAGTTTAGCATGAATATGGGCCATGGGATGGTCCACATCTGCAGAGCATTGATCAGCGCGTGTTAGTCCATGCAGACGACCCTGTTCGATTCAGGGTAGGGCCATTCAACGGTCGCAGTACTTTTTGAAGCCAGTGGTGGAGCGAATGCAAGGAGTCAGTTTCAAATATCAAGTGAGATTCAGCATTGGCAGCAATGCCCAAGGTCAGATTATCTCGGTTGCAACGGCGTGGTTGTGTTCTGTGCTGTGCGGCGAACCCGATTTACCGCACCTCCACACGGGCTGCAAACCATGATGAATATGGTTCCGTGGTGGATGATCCGCATTGAGGGGTAGATACCAGACAAATTCTGCAGAAGATGCCTGTTGATTTAGGCCGGAGCCATAATTCTGATAGGGAATCTTTTTTATTAGTGCCAAAGAGGTGTGAGTTCTTGGATTATGGATGTTTCAGAATCGGTTGTTGGAAAATGCCGCAGCATAATCTTATCATACTAAACACTATTCGGGGTTTAAGATTTCGAAGCCGAACTGTCGGACGTGGCTGAAATTATTTCAGCAGAAACTCAAGCTTGCAAAAGTCAATTTCGCGCCAAGGAACACAAAGTTTTTCATAGAAGCGATATCCCGAAACCACCCAGAACAAAATCGCAGTACATTCAACAGTTGCACCGCCATGCCGAACCAAACACGCCATCAAAACCTCCTCTTTTCACCAACTTTCCACGGTGCCGCACAAACGCGCGAAACGGTCCATCCGCGAGCACCGGTCTCAAAAGTGCGTCTACCACCTCCTCTATCCTGTCAACCGTCACCACCCAGCAGCCTTCTAGGGACATGGACCTGGCACCGAACCGAAGGGCGGCGTACATATACATTCGACCGTCGGCAGCATATAGTGTCCCTGCATTTCCGCGGGGGAAAGCTCCGTCCAAGGCTTCGCCATTCGGTTTCCTTCTTCTAATACCTAAGTGGGTATGCCGCGTGGACGCAAGTCAACTGTAACTTTCGATCGAGGGCACAGCAAACTGGGAGCGCCTTGCTTCGAGCCGCGGTACTGCTCACTTTATAACTTTCAGGCAGTGTCCCGCGCACGTTCCTCTTCGCTGCAAAGTACAAAAGATCGCAGGAGGAGCAGACAGCTATATTATACCGACACATCCGGGCCCCACATGATTGGTAGATTTCTCAAGTTCGTCCCATTCTCGACTATCCTGTCACCCGGGTGAGCCTCTTCACGCTTGCGACCCCCAAGCTAGCACATTGATGATGGCCGCTTTCACAGCCTACCCATGGCCAGCTTTCACTCCCCTCGTCGCGCTCTTATCGTGCGTGGTGATCGCCGGTCTCACCGTCTTGAACGGTGTGTTGCCACCCGCCAACCCCACAGCAGCTGACGCGAGCTTTGGTAGTCGCAACGCAAGGCTACGAGTCGATCAATTTTGTGCAAAGTAATTTCGTGCAAAGCAACGACACGAACCCATGGTCCGTCCTAGACGCCATATTGCCTGACACGCGGTGACGCCGCCCCGAATAGGCTCCCCTCGTTTGGCAACGGCTCCACGACCTGCCAATCGCACCAGTTCCTGCCCGGGGACCAATTGCGCACCAATATCTCCTTCCTGCGCTACTCGATCGGCTCCATTACGCGCAGTCTCCTCAGCTCCGATAAGTTCCCGCTCCCGGTCGATGTGACGGGGCAAGGCTTCGATTATAGCGGTGCGGTGTTAAAGGACCTGTGTCCTGGTTGGCTTGATCAGTGGGCTTTGGCGGTGGAACTGGATGCGAGGGCGAGGACTGTGATAGGCACAGTAAACCATTTTGTCCTTCTCCTCACCGTTGTCCACTAATCGCATATCAGATCCAGGTAAGGTGCGCTCTCGATCTCACCTTCGTCAACTCCGAGACGAGTTTCGTCCAATTTCTGGGGCGCCACACTGCAGACGCCTTTACCTTGACATTCGGCTCTGGATACGACATGCGGGACCCTCCCATATCGTTCCTGATGGACGCGGCCCTCTCGGGCCTCGCAGGGGACCTCCTCGTCGCCGTCCTCTCCACCCCAGGACTCGATCGCCTCCGCGCCCAGGGATGGATCTACTGTCCCGCGTTTCAGGCACCCGACCGGAACCTTCAGTCTGACCCCACCCCGAAGATGAGGCAAATTGCGCCGCGCAGCCTACGAACCTGTACGTTGACTTGATCGACACGTTGTACGCCAACAACACCCTGGTGTCATCCAAATTCGAAGCCGCAAGCCCTGCATTGCAACAAAGTGTCGCGAATTACTTCCAAGTCCTGAACGCGGCGGGTCAAGGGGACATGGGCATGTGGGCACCGGGCAACCTGCTGCTCTCGCAGACGACGCTGAACGCGACGGTCACCGCCAACGAGCCCGTCAGTGCGCTCTTCGCTGCGTCACCATATCTAGGATGGTCCGGGGGGTTCGCAACGGTGATGAATATGTCGGCGGCGAGCTATTTGCGTGCAACGGGGTTGAAGGATAATGCCAGCGGGTGGGGCCTGCCGGTGCCGCAGAATCGGATGACGCCGGCCGTGTTTGCTTTGAGTTATCTGTGCGTGGGGAGGAAGCTCAAACCGACCTCGAACCTCATTATCTGTACGTTCTCTCGTTGTCTCTGTGCGTCGTCCGCTGATGATGGCAGCTGTCTTTGTTGCCGACGTGTCCATGTTCAGTGTCTTCTGGTCGTTCTTGATGACTGGGGCGGCTACGCTTGCGCGGAGGCGCGGCAGCCTAGGTGCGTGTAGCTTCGCACGATGCACATTCCTCACCGCTGACTTCCACGTGCCACCGGTGCGAAGACGATTCCGAATCGACAGAGATGAAGCACACCTCGGTGGTTTCGCATACTAGTGATCCTGAGGCCCGGTCGCTTTTGAAAGAGACGCAGTAATGTTTATTCATTGGGAACTCACCACAGTTGCTGTGCACTGTACCGGGAACATTTCAAGTTCAACATGCCTACACGTCAATTTTAAACTGTAACCACAGTGAGCATCAAGGCTCTGACATTATAATCAGCAAATCTCGCCAAAATATATTTAAATTACCCAGGATGATCACAGCAATGCCCTCCTCCAAAAGAAAAGTTCACGATGTAATGACATGGCTTCGACCTGAGTCGAACAGGCAAGCTCTGCAGAAAGAGCTCAAAATCTAAGGTGGACCGACCTGCCGGAGCTGCGTGTATCGTGTTGAAATTCCAGAAGTGTGTGTGAATAAATCGAGGCAAATGAATCTGAGTTCCTGCAAGGCCACATATTTATTACGGGGACGTTCATTCACTGGGCTCTCGGTACTTCGAAAATGTATCCAACAAGATTTTAAAACATCTTACAGGGCCCAGAGAAAAAAGGATCTGTAATCTTTCAAATAGCTCTGGCCTGATTCGAACAGGAAAGCTCTACAGAAACATTTCAGGCACTCGTCGACGTTCCAGGTGCAGACCACCCTGCTCCGGAGCCTTATCTGGTACGTCCAACTTTGACATGTGTGCGAATAAACGGAGTCAGATCCAACTTCGCCATTAATCTTCATCCTCGAGCTCCCCCCTCGAACGAATCGAATATATGCGGCGTCATTTTTGTTCACAGAATGCTTGTCGAAGCATACCAGACAAAAAGAAGACAGCACATGTAAACTGCAAAAAAAGAGCACACGATGAAATGACATGGCTCCGGCCTGAGTCGAACAGGCAAGCTCTGCAGAACGTCGTTCGGGTCGTCCCGGGTAATTATTCCGGGATAACGGGAGAAGATCGCCTGAGAGTGCATACAGCCAAAAATATGGTTTCCAAAATTGCTCTTGAATTGCGAGCTCCCAGTATCCAATGGCGGAATCGTTACGGAGGACAAAGCGGGAATTTAGCCAGCCCTCAAAGTGAGGGGTGCAAGTTGGGTGTTTACCTGAATCAAAATATTTTGTGAGAGGGGAACATCGCTAATTGGCTGGGTGACTTTGGTTCAGCAGCCGAAAGTTGGAAGTTCATACCTGAAACAATTGACCAGACCCGAGAATTCACCGGATCAGGTCGCGGCCAGCTCCAATCGGCGTGCGCCATGGGTGGTTTAATGTTTGTGCGTGCCGATAGTGGTGTTGACCTCGAAAAAGACTATTCGTGCTTTGGAGGTGGAAAAAGGAGGGGTCATGGAACATATACAGTTCTGGGACTCGTGAGAGCACACTGGGCAGCGTGACAGATATCTGCTCGAACATTTGCTCACAGAGTTTGCCCGCGACTCGAGGGATCGACATTATTTGCAGGGCGAGAGTCTGTGAAGGAGAGGTCCGGAGATCCTCTGGAGCATCATACAGCTCTTGATCATGAGGCATATTGATTGTTATTATTGGACAGTGGGAAGAGATCCACAAGGGTCACCAATAATCATAGAACCTGAGAGCCCGCGCTGGCCCAAATACGTTTTCTGGACGTTGAAGGGCACGCCTTCCCGCCGTTAACAGTATGAGAACCTGTGGCGAGATTATTCCGAGGGAAGAAGTCGGAGATTCAGACTCAACTTCAACTGATGTGAAAGCCTTCTCATCCGCGTCCAAGATGTGACTGCAGAAAAGAATCTTGCGCTGAATGTCTGAGCCAAGAGTTTCCCTTCTCTTCAATTCCAACCGGACCAAAAGCCTCATCGTTACTTCTTCCAGAACTAAGATTCCAGAGATGTCCGCTCCGACCGCAAGAAGATGTGGGAGTGCGGCTTTATAATTCTCTCAGCATCAAGGGAGTACTAGTCTTCGAGAGTCTCACGGTCCGGTTATTGTAAGAATAAATAACTTCGTCCAGGCTCCGTGACGACCAGGAAAACAGAGGAATTACTTGCTGCTCTTCGTTTGACAGGACTGAAGAGAATGTGGTCCAGCAGCAGCAAGTACATCGAAGCTGCCAGTGATACCATAGTGAACTGCCCTGAAAAGGCTGGGATTAGACTTGGAAAACTCGGAAGAATTGGAGTGTAGCAAATTTTGAGGTGAATTCTTTGGGCAAAGGGATGAAGGAAATGGGGTTGACTGGGTAGCTACCGGACCCTGGACTTCAACACTATGGTGCAATTCTGCTGGAGTGCTGTCGAAATAAAAGGATGGAGGACGAACCGAAGAGGGATCTGATCTTGCCCGACGGAGCTTTAAAATATTGATCTGGGATTCCCGCGGTTGTCATTTCAAGAGGTGGTCGTCTGGCACCGAGCCACATCGATATTTGGTTACAGGCACAATATATTCTGAGGTATAATTTACAGGCTATTCACCGCTACATGTTTCTCAGACATCCTCGGACGCGGACGCCGCTTGGTCGGCGTCGTACACAACCTGCGTCACTTTCGTAATCTGGTCACTGCGGGAGGGCAACCCAATCTTTGTCCCTCATCGAAAAATGCTCTAACGCCAGAAATACAATTTAAATACTTACCTCCGGCAGAGAAATCGACACGGAAGCCTGGTTCAATGCGCGGAGCGTTGTCCTGGAGTTCAGACTGCATATAGAACACCACATCAACCAATGGTTCAGTTCACTTTGAAAACAACGCTGACCTGGCGAGAAGGGAGTTGGAAAATACTTGGGGTATTTACAGAGTTGAATAGTCAGATTTTCGATAATAGCTGATAGGAGATGCACTCACGTCGCGCAGTAATAGAAAACATTGCGAGCCAGATAACTGCAAACATTCAGTCAATCAGCAAGTCCCTTATAGTACTAATTTTGTTCAATTACAGTTCTCCTTCATTAGGACAAACTAAAAGGAAGAAAGAAAGAGAGAAATATGCAGGTTTCAGGGTTGAAGAATGTACGTAGGCATAAATAAAACGTACACAGGCCAGCGTGATGATGTCCCATGCGCTCAAAATTTGATAAAATGAGTACGGGAAGGGACGTCGACGGCAAAATGGAAACAAACCTCGTCACCACCCCGGTCTCTACATATAAATGTGAGCGGGTATCCTACACAGAAAATTTCAACGTACCTATGGTCCATGTGATTAGTTTATCTAAAAGTGCGCCGGTTCTATCCAGGTATGAGATGCAACTTGGTGACGCCCAGCCCTGAGAGCGAGACATTCAAAAACCATACCTCTTGTGCACATTGGTACGTCGTCCATGAAGGAGGACCACCAGCGACGCCGCGATGGCCAAGTCATTCCCAGCACTGACGCTCCAGATGGCTGTGGCGAGCCACCCCCACTGTGTCTCGTAGTGCAGCAGTGAGGACATTCCCAGTGCAGTGACGAAGATAACGATTTTCCCTAGAAGACGCCAAAGCACCATAATCCAGAGGAGGATACAGACATATAGTTTCTTCGAGAAAGCATAGATTCGGAACGAGAAGAACCCTTGTACTAGGCGACGTGGGACAGAGCAAAAGATTTCCGTCGTGGATATACTTACCACATGCTCCAATGACGCCGGAGAAAATCACGCCTGCTTCCAGGGATACTGGGGCGGGGCCAACGAGTCGCTCCGGGTGCGCATAGTTTGATATTGTATATACGTAGAGTGTGTGTCCGACACAAAGGGCATGCGCCATCTCACAGATCCTGTTTACAGGTCAAGCTACATGCTAAGGTGCACGGAAGCAGCGAGGCGAGCTTACCAGACAAACGCAACCTGGGCATCATGAGAGTCAGCTTGTCCTCTGCGTTCTGTTGTTGCACACACCAGAACCTTGAGTTTAGGCGAATCATCTGGGAAGCGGCTGTAATATATATACGTCTGCGTGGTTGTCACCCCGAAGAGCATATATGAGATGAGGACACCGATTTGGAGGACACCTGCAAAACAAGGAAATCAGTGAGTCGGAACCCTTAGGCTGGAAGCATCATATCTGTGCGCACGCACCGATAGTGGTGTTGACATCTAAAGAGACTGTGGAGTCCATACAGCAAGTGGTTCTTCGTGAGGTGAACAAAGGAGGGGTCATAGAATATATACAGCTCTGGGCTATAATTATTCCCGAACTACGGGAGACGATCTAGTTAATGTCAAGATGATCAAGGACGCCTGAGAGCTCGAGCATCCACAAATGCCTCGCTAGTGCGAAACAAGCCAATAGTAGTATGTACGCTCACCAGGAGAAGTGTTGGAATTCTCACACAGCGGGAAGAGATCTGTGCGTCGAGATGAGCATGGACAGCTGAGCGCCCACTTGATTGAGTCGTTCTTCCTGAGGTGGGAAAAGAAGAGGTCATGGAGTATGCAGCTCTGGGAGTATGCTGTGATTCTCTAGCAGCTGGAGACAATCTGTTTGATGTTGAAATTATCAGGGACGCCTGAGAGCACACGGGGCAGCCGCGAATATCTGTTCGAACATTCAGGCACATAGTTTGCCCTTGAGTCGAGGGTTAGACAATATTTGCAGGGCGAGAAACTGTGAATGCGACTGAGTACGGTGGCTCTTAGGAGGGTCATACAGCTCTTGATTATAAGGCATAATTATTATTGGCCAATGGGAAGAGATCCACAAAGGTCACCATCGAAGATCATGGAGCCTGGGAGCCCGCGCGGTCCCAAATATGTATTCTGGACGTTGAACCGCAAGCCTCCCCGCCGTTAACAGTATGAGAACCTGTGGCAAGATTATTCCGAGGGAAGAAGTCGGAGATTCAGACTCAACTTCAACTGAGGCGAAAGCCTTCTCATCCGCGTCCAAGATATGACTGCAGAAAAAAAATCTTGCGCTGAATGCCATGTCTGAGCCAAGAGTTCCCCTTCTCTTCAATTCCAGCCAGGGACCAAAAGTCCCATCGTTATTTCTTCAAGAACTAAGATTCCAGAGATGTCCGGATCCGCAAAAAATGTGGGAGTGTGGCTTTATAATTCTCTCAGCATCAAGGGAGTACTAGTCTTCGAGAATCTCACGTCCGGTTATTGTAAGACTAAATAGCTTCGTCCAGGCTCCGTGACGACCAGGAAAACAGAGGAATTATTTGCTTCTTGGCCAGGTTGGGCTGCTCTTCGTTTGACAAGATTGAAGAGAACGTAGTCCAGCAGCAAGTACATCGAAGCTGCCAGTGATATCACAGTGAACTGCCCTCAAAGGCTGGGATTAGACTTGGAAATCGGAAGAATTGGAGTGTAGCAAATTTTGAGGTGAATTCTTTGGGCGAAGAGATGAAGGAGAAGATCAGTGATGGTGATGGTAATATTGACCTTGTTTACGTACTAAGCCGAGCACTGATGTTCGGGTTGTCCCGGACCACGTGCTAACCGCGTAGGTCGTCGACTCGTTCCCCACACGCAGCGAGGCCGCCCAAAAGACGCATTTGGCGCCGATGTACAAGACGAGCAACGAAGCCGAGCAGTATTCGAATCGGCGTACGTTTTTGACCACCGGGACAACGAGGCGTCACGAGGTTGGACATAATACTATGTGAGTCCGAGGCAAGGGCAAGCGGAAATTGGGAAGCACGGGAAAACGCATGTCGTGAGGTAGACAAACGCACAGGCACGGGCGGTGTGGTTGGGGACGAGATGAGACGAGGGTGTGAAGATGAGTGAGCCAGAGAAAATTACTAAGTTAAGAGTTAGAAGGGGACCTCAATATTTCAACCCGTTTTGTTAGATCGCGCGCGGTTGGCTCATAAATTAGATCCCGTTACACACTAGCTGGTCGGACATCGTAAACAAATCTCAGACATGGTCGGACTGTTCATGGGACGCCTCAGCGTCGTACGCAACCTGCGTTACTTTCGTAATCTGGTAACTGCGGGAGGGCAACCCATTCTTCGCCTCTCATCAAAAAGTGCTCAAATATATGATTTAAATACTTACCCCCGGTATCAAAGATGGCACCGAAAACGACAAGGGAGCCTCGTTCAATGCGCGGAGGGTGGCCCTGGAGTTCAGACTGTATAGAAAGCCCGCGTTAACTCTTGGATTTGACTATGAGACATCGCCGACCTTGCGAGGAGGGTGTTCGAAAACACTGTGGAGGGAGTTAGATAGAGGCAGTTATATCCGAAGCGAGACTCACGTCTTGGGACAACGCTAAACACTCCAGCCCAGATGACTGCAAATAATAATCAATTCGCATGTCCCTTATTGATTTCGCACGCATACAATTATGTTTCATGGTGACATACTGTGGAAAAAGAAGAAAGGTCAAGGTGAGAAAACGGGAATAGTTAGATGGTGCCTACACAGGCCAACATGACGACCGACGCAGAGCTAGTACGTTGTCAAATGATGCGGGATGTGAGCAGTGGGCGGCAACCAAACCTTGTCAACATCCCAGTCTCTGCAACATAAATTGTGAGCCGGCTGGTACGCATATTCAAAAACCATCGCTCGACAAACCTATGGTCCACAGAATGAGTTTATCCACCACTGCCGCTGTTCTGCATGAGGTAAAATGTGTACATCGGACATTTGGAAAGGAAAAAGCAGTACTTCTTATGTACATTTCGGCTTTGGCGGAAGAGGAGGACCACCAGCGCTACCGTGACTGTCAAATCGTTTGCTGCGCTTATGCTCCACGTCACTGTCAGGAGCCATTGCCATTTCGTCTCGGAGATGTCCACCGAGGTCAACCGCAGAGCTTTGAAAAAGATCACTGCACTCAACAGCAGGCGCAGGAGCGCCATACCCCAGGTGAGGATGGGGATATAGAATTTCTTTGAAAGACCGTAGATTCGGAACGAGAAGAACGCTTGCACTGCGGCGCGTGAGTGAGGACACCAAATGCATTTAGGAAGTATTTACCGCATGCTCCGATGAGACCCGACAAGAAGATGGCCGTGGTGAAGGACTTCGGTGGGGCACCTTGGACGCGTTCTGGGTGCGCGTATTCAGATATTGTATCCACGTAGAGCGTGTGTCCTAGGCAAATCGCATGTGCGATTTCACAGACCCTGCTTACGGTTCAGATGCATGCCACGGTACACGGAAATGGCCAGATGAGCTTACAAGACAAACGCAATCTGGGCATAGCAGTCAGCTATTACCTCTGCGTTTCGTTGTTTGACTCACCAAAGCTTTGAGTTTGGGTGAATCATCTGGGAAGCGGCTGTAATATATGTACGTCTGGGTTATCGTCACTCCCAAAAGCAGATATGATAGCAGGACTCCGATTTGGAAGGCACCTGCAAACAAGGAAATCATTCAGCTAGAGTTATCATACTATGGCATTCGAATCTGTGCGCACCGAGAGTGGTGTTGACGTCGAAAAAGACTGCAGAGTCCATACAGCGAGTGGTTCTTCCGCGAGGTGAAAAGACTATTCATGGAATATATACAGCTCTGGGTGGATATTAGTTCTCCAACAGATATCAGGATCATTTGATATCGAGATGGAAATTAAATACGTCTCTGGAGTTATAATTACGGGAGAAGATCTGGGAGATGATCAAGGATGCCCGAGAGCCCGAGTATACACGAGAAGGATGGGGGTGGGGCTCATGAAAGCACACTAGGCAGCAACGAATATCTCCTCGGAGTTTGCCCGCGAGTCGAGAATTCGACAATATTTGCAGGACGAGAATCTGTGAAGGAGAGGTCCCTAAATCCTTAGGAGGAGCATACAGCTGTTGATCATGATTCATGAGGCATAATTATTATCACCAAGGTCACCATCGAATGATCAGGGGCATGAGTCCCAAATATGTGTTCTGGACGTTGAACCGCAAGCCCGTTGACAGTATGAGAACCTGTGGCAAGACTATTCTTAAGGAAGAAGTTGGAGATTCAGACTCAACTTCAACCCATGCCAAAGCCTTCTGAATCTGCATTCGCGTCTGAGATACATCCCTCGTAATTGGGCTCATCGGACGGAACAAATAGAAACTCAGTCGTTGAGAGATTGACCAGTGACTGCGCAGAAAAATATTACGCCGAATGCGTAAGCCAAGACTTCCCCTTCTGTTCAATTCCAAGGACCGAATCCCGCAATCGTTACTTCAAGAAGTAAGATTCCAGAGATCATGATTATGATGTCCACACCGATCGCAAGATGTGGGAGTCCGAGTTTATGTCTCTCAGCGTCAAGGGAGTATGTACTAGTCTTCGAGAATCTCACGGTCCGGTTATCCGGGCTCCGTGAGGACAAGGAAAACAAAGGTATTATTTGCTTCTTGGCCCGCTCTTTCGTTTGGCAAGAGAAAGGCAAGAGAACGCAGTCCAGCAAATCTCAAGCATATCGAAGCTGCAATTGCAAGTGAGACCATAGTGAACTGTCCTGAATGGGCTGGGATTGCGATGGATTAGACTTGTAACCGGAAAAATTAGAGTGCCAGCTCCCAGAATTTGGAAGTGAATGAAGGAACCTCAAAGAAGAGGATAAGATCAATGATTGATGATGTAATCAAAGATGGGATCATTATTAACCAAACTTCCGAGTCATGTTTACAAACCTCCACAGATTGGCCCGCTCGTCGTTCGAGTCGTCCCGGACCATAATGGCTCCAGCCCGTGGATCCGACTCTGCTCGTCAAGTCACTTTTATGCTTTCCGGGTCATCATCCGTAGCGTCGTCGAGAACGGCGTCCCCGGCGCTGACACCGCCCACGTCGTTGAGGGAAGAATACCTCCTGGAAAAGGTCGCCCTGGATGATCCTGGCTGCCGCCCTATGGATGTATATGATGCTACACTGCCAGCTTGGCGCGCTGCCGTGCGCAGGGTACTCGTCGCCCAAATCCGCATCGAGTCCGTTCTTGTGGCTAAAATGCAGGCAAGTGCTCGAGTTTGACGTCCTGTGTTTTCCAGTGTGTTCGTCGGCAATAAGTCTGACTTCATGCGTAATATTCGGTCTACAATCGTTTCCACCACCGCAGCTGATCGGAGCCTTAGCATCAGTACAAGGTTCGAGTTGCTTACCGATATTTTTTCAAGATTCTGAAATGCACAAAGAAGAGACGCTGCAACGTTAACGTGCCCCGCCGCTCGAGAGGTGCACCAAGTGCGCTCAGGAATGAAGACAGCTGTGCACAACTGATGTGCCTTTCTCGATGGATGAGTGGAAATTAAATGTAGAATGCGTGAGCATCGGCGGCGATGGGTAGTTAACGGTGAGTTCACGGAGTGCGGAGAGCAAGCGGCAAGTGTCGGCGCCAGAGAGTCGCCCATAGCGCGCACAGATGTGTATGTAATACTCGGCGTTCTGACCAAGCATGACGATTCGGCGGCGACAGGTACTGCTTTGGGGTCACAGCGGATGCATGGACTGGCGCCGCGGACATGCGTTGGCCACAGATTATAATTACCTGGACTCGGCGACGGAGGATGCTGCGGTAAAGGATCTTGTTATTTGTGTACTTACCGATATTCTTCTTGGCGTAAAAGATTCAGATTTCCCGAGGTTGGGTATTATAATACCAGGTCTGGGTACCGAATAACTTATGTTTTATGTGAGTCTGAGGTAAGGGCAAGCGGAAAGTGGGAAGCACGGAGAAACACATATCGTGATGTAGACAAACGCACGGGCATGGGCGGTGTGGTCGGAGACGAGATGAGACAAGGCCGGATCGAGGGTGTGAAAATGAGTGAGCCAGAGAAATTAAGTTAAGAGTTAGAAGGGACCTCAATATTTCAACCTGTTTTGTTAGATCGCGCGCGGTTGGCTCATAATTAGATCCCGTTACAAACTAGCTGGGCGGACATCGTAAACAAATCTCAGACATGGTCGGACTGGTCATGGGACGCCTTGGTGTCGTACGCAACCTGCGTCACTTTCGTAATCTGGTAACTGCGGATGGTAACCCATTCTTCGCCTCTCATTAAAAAGTGCTCAGATATATAATTTAAATACTTACCCCCGGTGTCGAAGATGGCATCGAAAACGACAATGGAGCCTCGTTCAATGCGCGGAGCATCGTCCTGGAGTTCAGACTGCATAGAAAGACCGGGATTAACTCTTGTTTTTGACTAGGAGACATCGCCGACCTTGCGAGAAGGGTGTTTGAAAAAACTGTGGAGGGAGTTAGATAGAGGCCTTTATACTATCGGAAAGGAGAGTCACGTCTTGGGACAACGCTAAACACTCCAGCCCAGATGACTGCAAATAATCATCAGTTACCATGTCCCTTGTTGATTTCGCACGCATACAGCTGTCTTTCATTGTGGTATACTGTGGAAAAACGAGAAAGATCCAGATGAGAAATAAGAATGCAGGCCACAATTGAAGGATACATACACAAACTAGCATGACGATCGCCGCAGCACTGGAATACTTTCAAAATGGTGCGAGATGTGAGCAGCAGGCAGCAAAACAAACCTGGTCAACATTCCTGTCTCTGCAACATATATTGTGAGCTGAGTGGTATCTATATTCAAAAACCATCGCTCGACAAACCTATGGTCCACAGAATGAGTTTATCCACCAGTGCCGCTGTTCTGCGTGAGGTAAATTGTGTGCACATGGGACTTGAAAAAAAAAAGCAGTACCTCTTATGTACATTTCGGCTTTGGCGGAAGAGGAGGACCACCAGCGCTGCCGTGACCGTCAAATCGTTCGCCGCGCTTATGCTCCATGTTACCGTGAGGAGCCATTGCAATTTCGCGTTGGTGATATCCAGCAGCGTGGTAAACCCCAGACACTCAACAAGGATCGCTGCACATAACGCTAGACGTAGGAACGTCATACCCCAGGTGAGGATGGGATGTACAATGTCTTTGAAAGGGCGTAGATTCGGAACGAGAAAAATCCTTGCACTGTGACGTGTGGCTCATGAGCGAGGACACCAGATATCAGGCTGAGATAAGTATTTACCGCATGCCTCGATGACACCTGTCAAGAAAATGGTCGTGGCGAGGAATTTCGGTGGGGCGCCAAGGAGGCGTTCTAGGTGCGCAGAATCGGATATCGTATACACGTAGAGCGCGCGTCCGAGGCAAATCGCATGCGCCATCTCACAGACCCTGTTTACAGGTTAAGCTACATGCTAAGGTGCACGGAAGCGGCGAGGCGAGCTTACCAGACAAACGCGACCTGGGCATCATGACAGTCAGCTTTTCCTCTGCATTCTGTTGTTGCACACACCAAAGCTTTGAGTTTCTTCGGGTCGTGCAGGAAGCGGCTATAGTATATATACGTCTGCGTGGTTGTCACCCCGAAGAACGCATATGAGACAAGGACACCGATTTCGAGGGCGCCTGGAAAACAAGGAGATTATTGAGCGAGAGCCTCAGACTGTAAGCATCGATATCTGTGCGCACCGAAAGTGGTGTCAATGATGGCATCGAAAGGGAGTGCGAAGTCCATATAGCGAGTGGTTCTTCCTGAGGTGGAAAAAGAGGGGGTCATGTAATATATACAACTCTGGAATTATGCTTTGATTCTCCAGCAACGGGAGCTCGAGACGATCTGTCTGATGTCGAGATGATCAAGGACGCCTGAGAGCATAATTCCAGAGATGAAGGCAATGACCGCAAGAAGAGGGATGCGCGAAAGAATACTACTCTCTGGAGTCTCACGACCCGGCTGTTGCAGGGTCTGCGAAGGCAATTGGTTGTGGGCCTACCTTCGTTGGCAAGTGAACGCAGATGGTCCAGCAACATCGAAGTCATTGGCATATGACTAGGGGGCTGCCTGGGATTGCGATGGATTCTAGAATTGAGAATTGGAGTGTACGGTGCCTCCCGGCTCCCAGCAAATTTCGGTGAGTTTTTATGTAGAGCCGACTGCCCAAGAGATGAAGAAGAGAAGGTTTGATTGATGATGTGATCAAAGATGGGATCATTGAGGAGAGCGGCTTATGCACTTGGAGGTCCGATCCTGGTGCTGACGGAAACGGCTGAAAAATAGGCCCAATGTCCGATCACAATGCGGACAAAACCTAACAAGACACTCGTTATGTCCGATCAAAGCTGCGTATGGAGACGGCCGGTCGGACCAGATGTCCGATCCCCTGGGCGTACAGAGTTGAAGTTTTTTCGTCCCGACCTGCAAGGTATAAAATTACATTTCAAGCACAATCAAATAGTAATATGAAAGAGGAGAATTATGTTCAATTTTCTTCACCGAGCTGCAGGTGTCACACGCAGTGTCACGTATGCCTCGAAAAAGTTGAGGTTGTCGTTAGTGTTCCACAGAGTGGGGCAGACTTCATGGGGATCTGGGACTGCCTGTGACGCGTAGAACAGCCGCAGAAATAATTTTCCAGACAGTAATTTGGTACGGCGAGCCCTCTAGGATGGCTGCAGAGCACGGAAAGACCAAAGCATTTACACTTACTCACCGTGCTGACGATCTCTCGGGTGTCACTCGCGTCAACGACGCGTCTTGTAAATTCCATCTATTGTTTGCCCGTCCACAGAAATCTTTAAAAGGATTGGATTTTCAGTGCCCACTCACCCATAATTTTTTAATAGTGCCTTTGAAGTCTGCCCTGAGCGCCTCACCGTAACATCAAACACGGTTGACGCGTGCGGTCACGCTGTGACCTTGTTCTTTTTCAACGTTGACCGACCACAACTCGTTCCGTGTCCTTCAACCTCCTGCCTTCAAACATCTATCTGGCTGCATGTAATCATCCTGCAAGATATCTTAGCATGCCTGACAGAGCTGATGAAGACGCATGACAATCCAATAGGTAGTACCGTCCTGGGTCCACTGCAAACATGTTCATGAAGCAGGGCTGAGCTAGCTGATTTAGGACTTGAAACATGACCTTCCCCTGAAAATCTTGCTGTTCCTCTTGTTCTCGTTAATGGGGAACGCGGCTGGCAACTTCCGGTCTTTTTTTCACCTGGTAAAAATGATATCGGTATCGACAATCATACGACTCCACGTTCCACGCAGTTCATCCTTTAACCACCATCTGCCTGCATTTGTCTGCAATCCTTCACTCAGTACTACCCTGCCAAAGCACAAAAAATGCGCAAAAAAGGTCAAATTCCCTCTCTGTTTTTTTCTTTCTATCTATTGCTTACCCTTGCACAGACATTCGTCGCCATAAACCGGTTTTACGACCCTCCAGCTCTCGCAATTTCTCCCTCCATTATATCCCACTGCTCAAACTCTTCATCGCCACCGTCCTCTGTGTAGTTTCCTTTTTTCGGGACGAATATGTCATGCTCGCGATCCGACTAGTGGCGCAAGACACTCACGTCGCCGTACCCACCGTCACCATCGCCCTCCTCGTCTATGTCTTGGGAATTTTAACCCCATTCTTTTTGCTCGGTCAGTTTTTTCCCCATATTTACCGCTCTGCCTTTCTCATTTCTCACAATTTTCTCATCCCCTGTAGTTCATCGGTTCCGTCCCCATTGGCTTCCTCTTCACCAGTATCTACGGCGTCGACCCAGATATAGCCGTACACACATATCCCATCTACGTCAGGACCGCGCTATCAAATTTGGTTTCCCACAGAAGGCTGTCCACAACGCTCCGCCCTCTCCTCCCTCCATCGCCGACGATGATAGTCTATCCCCCCCTCTCCTCCCTTTTTCTTTTCCCCTCAAGGCGGGGAGAAGGACGAGATCATGCCTGACCTCCTCGCTGTCTCGGACGACGAGGACGAGGACGACAATGACTGGATCATAGACGATGAGTCGGGGCACGAGAGCGATGGGAGTGTGCCCGGATTTGTTGAGGTGTCGGACTCAGAGTCTGAGCTAGAAATGTCGGTGCCCCGAACCGTTCCGTGGCCATCCCCTTCCCACCTCAGGCACGGTCCTATCGTCATTCTCGAGGACACTGCTTGGCATCGGTGTCATCGAAACAATTCCCCCAGGAAGAAGAAGAGGACCTCTCTCGCCGGAGGCGGAGACCAGCCCCAGGCTAATCCATCTCCGATCGATGTCAGCTCAGACGAGGATCAGGAGGCCTATGCACGTAACAGAGCTCGTGATGTGCCGCTCAATGCTCGTCTGTCGGTCATTCCGGATGAAAGGACTACGGTGACCAGATTGTTATCTGAAGAGTTGCCTCCTCAAGAGACAGATACCAGGCCGGCTTCGTTCTCCAATGAGGAGGAGAACATGGAAGGTACTTCTGTCCACTGGTACCACTTCCTTTCCACCGCCACCCCGTTTCTCCCATTCCTTCGCGCGTCGTTTGACGAAGCTTTTCGCGCTGGTGCTAAATCCATTTCGTTTCCTCATCTTCCGGGCAAACTCTTTCCTCTCTGGACAGAGAATTTCCTGCACGAGATCAAGGCCTTTGTCACGAAGCGGACTCGTTGGCAGTCAGCGCGAGACTGGCTTGATGGATTGGAACTCGAGGAGGATGTGTCGCACAGCGGCCTTTTAGATCGCTGTTGGAGCGCGCTCGGTCATTTGCCCTGGGATGTAGTCGTGCCCGGACTCAGCCCTGCAGTTCATCTCACATCTCAAGACCTTGCCTCGTTACTCGGAACCGACTGGCTCAACGACGACATGATGAATGCAGGCATCGATTATATACTGCGGCGCCTCGAGCCTTGGAGCCGTGTCCGCATTCTCAACTGCCTCTTCATCCAATCCCTTACCAATGCTCGTGCCGCCGGCAGCACATATAACCCTCTCCAGTTTTCCGTGATTGAAAAGGCAATTCGAAATGGCTCCGTCGACACTGTTTACTTCCCGCTCCACGTAACTGGAAACCACTGGACCCTTCTAAAGATCGATCTCATCCTACACACCATCGCATTCGCCGATTCTTTGGGTGGATCTCCGCCTGCCGAGGAACTAGCTCTCGTTCGCTGGTGGCTAAAATCTATTCTTCCGGGCGAGCCTGCTTTTTTCTCTCTGGTCTCTCCCGACTTTCCTTGTCCACGCCAGCGAGACAGTCATTCGTGCGGGATAATTGTACTCAGCATCCTGGCCGCCATCCTTTTGGATTATGATGTTTGGACTCCGGACCATGCAGATTGTTATCGCATGCAATGGTTCCTCAATCTTTCGGATACGCTTGTCGGTCCCTCGATGGTTCGTCATCTTCCTTGTGAATTTCTTCATTTTGCTTATGCGTGATGCTATAGATCCAGGAGTACGATGATGCAGATTCCGACTTCGATGCCCATGGACCTGCCACCACTCCTGAGCCATCGGACTGGGAGGACGTCCTCCTTCCGACCGAATCATACGCAGCCGACTCTGATGTTGATGCGGTCGAATCCTCAGCGCCATCCCATGCACTAAGCCCAATCCACTCCTCCCCCTCTTCACCGATGAATTGCGACCCACCAGTCCTTCAACTAGAGGATGTCGACTTTTTCCTACTCGACTTACCTGCGACTGGCGCCATCGCGGACCACTCGGATGAAGCACCGCCTTTTTGTCCAGATCCCTCATTGCCCCCTATCTGCCCCAATCCCCGGCCCCCATCGACAGATCCATGGGTTTCCCTTCCGCCATCCCAGTCCAATTACTACGACTCAGATGGTGATGATTCTGATTCAGACTCCCACGAATCGCAGGCTCGGCGTCATGCACACCGTACACGCGACAACAGTAGCGGGCCGAAGGCGGGATCGTCTTGGGCAAAACAGAAACAGCTCAAATATCTTGCCCAGGACCCCGATTTCAGACCAAGTACCACCCGTCTGGGCACTTTTCGCGACAAAGTTCTTGAAGATGACAAGTCAGCCGAGTTCGATGACTCTGATGTCCGTCGCGTTCGGTGCTCTCGATGTTCCACCTGGATCACTATGCGGACCCTGTACGACCTTCTCCGCTGGCATGAGCACCGCAAAACCAAGAAGTGCAATAAAAGCGCAGGGTCATCGACACCGTCTCTATTCACAAGTGGCTTCAAGAAATTATCTACCACGGATTTGCGTGCCAATGCCGTTCCTCCTCGTCGTGCTCTCCCTTTACCATGCCCTGGCCTCACGCGGGAGTCCAACCCCAAGATTGCGACATACATGGCCCGTACCTCCGTTAACGGTGGTGGCGCACCGTCCCGAAGCCGTCTGTCGATGGACTTGTTCTCCTTTAAATGGAGCGACCTTAATGTGCACCAGCAGCGTGCGGTTTTACGACGAGAGATTACCCTTCAAAAGTGGAAGATTGGCCGCGCTGTTGGCGCTGTTTTTTCATCGATCTGTCTGCGGGATGTTGAGACCTACGATGGTAATGAACCCCAGCCCTGTGCCGAGTGCGAGCGACTTTACCAACTGCATATTTTCCAAGTCGCCATTAATCGCCCGATGCCCGAGGAGGGCTCGATGAAATTTATTCCGGTGGCATACCGCGACAAAGAACTGGGTACATTGTATCTCAGGTACCACGGCGTACGCGATCTGATTGAATTGGTATGTTACATATAACCTTGCGAGTATATAAGATTTTCAGGCTTATTTCATATCCAGGACGACGGCCAATCCCCTTGGCTCAAATTTGCTCAGGGATGTGTAGACGGGACATATACTTCCGATACGCTTACCGGGATGGTTAAAGCGCTAGTTTTGAAATCAACGCGTATCAAGAAGGGGAAGTCCATGAAGAACCTCAAATACCCAGCTGAATTCGACCAGTTCTGCAATCTCCTCGCGTCCACGTCGCCCCGCGCATATCTCACATTCCAAAAGAGCTTTGGTGGACCAGGTCTTCGTGCGATGAGGTGAGTCATCTCATTCGAGAGGACACTCCTTTTTTGAAATCTGATTTATTGTAGGGCAAAACGGGCCAAGAACCCGCGTTTCGAGCCCGACCTATCTGCCTTCAACGTGGCCACAGCCGCCGAGACTCTCAAGAGACTCAAATACGATGGTCCAGTAGCACTTTCATGGGACGACACTGCGCTGGAAGCTTGCATCTCGGTGTATCAAGAATCCAAGGAAGTATGTCTGATTATCGGCAGCACGGAGGGCGCAATTCGAGTGGCCGAGAACGACGACCTCGATGCCCTGTTCGAAGCCGCAAAACTCAAGAAGGCGGACAAGGTATGATTTCGATTTATAAAGTGTCTTGACTCTCATTGACATATTTATTTAGCTTCGCGTCTGGCTGCTCTCTATCCCTCTTCCCAAGATTCCCCCCATTCTCGTTGCTGCGATGGCTCGGGGTTCATCCACCAGAGCCGAAGACCTTGCTGTGATGCACCACGAGTTGGCAGAACTGCTGCATGCGGCTGACATACATCCGATCTCCCTTGCATCCGATGGCGCTGAGGTCGAGCGCGCTGCCCAACGGATGATCGCCAACGCTGCGCCTAACCATTACGTCTACGTCATTCCAAATGCGACCCCGGGTTGTCAAATCACACTCACTATCCCGCTCTATTATGGGCGTCATCCGACGATCATCGTTCAGGATTCAAAGCACTCACTCAAAACGGCGCGCAACCAGATTTTGACAGGTGCACGAATCCTCGTTCTCGGCTTCTTCGTCATTATTTATTCACATATTCGGGACCTCGCTGCCAATATCGCAGGGCCCCTCTTCACGCGTGATGTCGAGAAAGTCGACAAGCAGGACGATCGTGCTGCGGCGCGGATGTTCTCGGGGAACACTCTCGACTTCCAGCTCAAAAACTACCCCGGTCAAACCGGTCTTTCCGTCTATCTTTTCGTAATTGGCGAGATGGTCGATGCTTGGCAAAATCGCAATATTCCTCATCGCGATCGGGCCAAGATGGTTTTACGAGCTCGGTTTTTCCTCATGGCATGGCGGTCGCATATCGAGGCGCATCCGGAGTACGATGTCAAAACCCAGTTCATTTCGCGCGAGTCCTACGACATTTTCCTCATCATTTGCGACGGCCTCCTGTCCCTCATCGTCTCCTACCGCAAGTATTATCCTACATACCCCCTCTTACCCTGGCTTCATTCGACTGAAGCGTGCGAGCACCTTTTCGGCATGCTCCGTCAGCTCAAGAAGGATTTCAATTACGCAGATGTCCTTTATCTCGAGCGCAAGCTCCGGGTCCTGATGATGGGTGCCTTCGGCAACCTGTCCCCTGACGAGCAGGCAACTCAGACATCGGCTGGCTACGTCCATACATACTTCAAAGCTGACGACCTCGACACTGCTGTTTTGTTGCAGTACCCAACTGACGAAGAAATTGAGAACGCATCCAAGGCAGGCTTCAGCGAGGCGGCGCAGCTTTTAAAAGCTGTTGGCATCGATGCCGAGCTTATGCTTCGTAAATATCAGGCTCCTGCACCTGTTCACCTACGACCTGCCGCTGCTAGTAGCGCCTCCTCTCGCCCGCCGCAGACCATCATGGAGCTCTTGGCCATGTACCAGTCTGTGCCCAAGTCTTCAAAGGACGAGGAGACTTTCGAGACCTGCGAGATGGCCCTCGTCGCCGAAGGCCTTGACAAGTCTCTCGAAATGTGAGTTACACTCACTCCTTTGCGCTATCAATCTCTGAATACGGCTACCCCTTAGCGCCGCTCTTCCAGACTCTACCGAAGAGTCATTAGATGAACTTTGCACCGATATTGAGACCCTCCTTAGTGTGATTCAGCAATCCAATGTAAGCCCTAAACCCCCAAGCTCGTGTCGAGTATTATGTGCTTACTGCCTATAGGGCCCTCTGCCTCCGCTACCGGCCGACTACGCCCTTCCATTGACTCTGGGTACGGATCTCCACGACCTCATCCTCGTCTCAGAACGAATGCGCCATCAAACCAAGTCCACGGAAAAGGCTGTTCGGCAGCATGGACGCATGTCCACAATCATGCAGAATCGCGCTACAGGCCGTGCAGACTCCGGCCCTTCTCTTCGCGAAACTCTGGTAAAGCGGCTCGCTGCTGCCGTCCCTTCATCCGACGTCTTCAATAAGACTACAGGCGTCGACCGTTACGTTCGGCATGCGGGGACGTTCGGCGGTTCAGGCGTGCCCGCTAACGTACGCGTACAGAACAAGGCCACCGTCAAGAGCGTAGCGGCAGCGGCAAGTACTGATCTGTCTCAAGTTAGACCGTTACTGACGCTCTCTGTAGAAATTTGGCACGGCGCGGGCAAAAGCCTTTGCCAATGTTCAGTGGATCCACGAAAACATGTACCTTGCCAACATTACGGAGCTCAACCCTCTCAAACCAGACGATCTTGTGATTGTCTTGAAAGCCAGCACCGGTTCCTCGTCGGAGGTCCTGCTCGGGTCAGGTAACTGTACCAAGCTCTTCTCGCGCTAATAACTTACATATATTTTGCAGTTGTTACAATGTTCACTAAAAATACGATGCACGACTGGATCCCAAACACGCCCAGTGTTGGCACGCCATCGTACATCTATGTACTGGTCTATCGTCAGTTTGCCGGTGCGATATTCAGCTCAATCGCATGCGAGCAGTACTCGTGCCCTACGGTGCTTCAAATTCCGCGCACTCACATCCTTTTCTCCCTCGCCTCGTATAAAATCACCCGGCAGCTTGTCCCTACTGCGGATAAGCTCCCGCACACGCTAATTACCCTTTGCGCAGACTCCCTTGACCTGTTCCTAAAGATGCGCCAAAGCAGACCGGCCTTGAATGCCGCTGTTCGTGATCTCGTGCAGCTGATGAAAGACAGTAAATTGGTGGATGTGGAGATGGGAAAGGATCAGGAAGAGGTGGAGGAGGAACAAGAATAACGGGCCGCGTAGCACCACACTCGTACATACCCTATGTTGCGCAATGCTGACGGAAATGCCCCCGCGGGAGGTCCCATCACTTATGCTGACGACGACCCGTCGCCCAGAGGTCCGATCCGTTTTGCGCACGGACTGGGTCCAAGGACGGCGACCCCGATCACAATGCGCACGAAATTTGCCGGAAACCCGACGTACGGAAACGGCCGAAATCAAGGAATTTGGATCGGACCTCCAAGTGCATAAGCCGCTCTCCTGATCATTGACCCGAACTTCTGTTTACAAACCTCCACAGATTGGCCCGCTCGTCGTTCGAGTCGTCCCGGACCATAATGGCTCCAGCCCGTGGACCCGACTCTGCTCGTCAAGTCACTTTCACGCTTTCCGGGTCATCATCCGTAGCGTCGTCGAGAACGGTGTCCCCGGCGCCGACACCGCCCACGTCGTTGGGGGAAGAAGCCGAAGAATACCTCCTGGAAAAGGTCGCCCTGGATGATCCTGGCTGCCGCCCTATGGATGTATATGATGCTACACTGCCAGCTTGGCGCGCTGCCGTGCGCAGGGTACTCGTCGCCCAAATCTGCATCGAGTCCGTTCTTGTGGCTAAAATGCAGGCAAGTGCTCGATTTTGACGTCCTGTGTTTTCCTGTGTGTTCGTCGGCAATAGGTCTGAGTTCATGCGTAATTTTCGGTCTACAATCGGATTCCAGCACCGCAGCTGATGGGGGTCTTAGCATCAGTACAAGGTTCGAGTCGCTTACCGATACTTTTGCAAGATTCTGAAATGCACAGAGAAGAGATGCTGCAACGTTAACGTGGATGAGTGGAATGCGTGAGCATCGGCGGCGGTGGGTAGTTAACTGTGATTTCACGGAGTGCGGAGAGCCAACGCTAAGTGTCGGCGCCAGGGAATCGCCCTCAGCGCGCAAAGATGTGCTGATAATACTTGGGGGACCAAGCATAGTGATGGGTCAGCGGCGACAGGTACTGCTTCGGCCCACAGTGAATGCCTGAGTTGGCGTCGCGGATATGCGTTAGCCACAGGTTACAATTCCCTGGACTCAGAGCCGCGCTGCGGTAAAGGATCTTGATATTTGTGTACTTACCGATATTCTTCTTAGCGTAAAAGATGCAGACATCCCGAGGTTGGGTATTATAGTACTAGGCCTTGGTACCGAAGATACTTATTTTTATGTGAGTCTGAGGCAAGGGCAAGCGGAAAGTGGGAAGCACGGAGAAACGCATATCGTGATGTAGACAAACGTACGGGCATGGGCGGTGTGGTCGGAGACGAGATAAGACAAGGCCGGATCGAGGGTGTGAAAATGAGTGAGGCAGAGAAATTAAGTTAAGAGTTAGAAGGGACCTCAATATTTCAACCCGTTTTGTTACAGCGCGCGCGGTTGGCTCATAAATTAGATCCCGTTACACACTAGCTGGTCGGACATCGTAAACAAATCTCAGATATGGTCGGACTGATCATAGGACGCCTCGCCGTCGTACACAACCTGCGTCACTTTCGTAATCTGGTAACTGCGGGAGGGCAACCCGTTCTTCGCCTCTCATCAAAAACTGCTCAGATATATAATTTAAATACTTACCCCCGGTGTCGAAGATGGCATCGAAAACGACAATGGAGCCTCGTTCAATGCGCGGAGTATCGTCCGGGAGTTCAGACTGTATAGAAAGACCCCCATTAGCTCTTAGTTTTCGCTATGAGACCTCGCCGACCTTGCGAGAAGGGTGTTTGAAAAAACTGCGGAGGGAGTTAGATAGAGGCAGTTATATCCGAAGCGAGACTCACGTCTTGGGACAACGCTAAACACTCCAGCCCAGATGACTGCAAATAATCAATTCGCATGTCCCTTATTGATTTCGCATGCATACAATTATGTTTCATGGTGGCATACTGTGAAAAAGAAGAAAGATCAAGGTGAGAAAACAGGAATAGTTAGATAGTGCCTACACAGGCCAGCATTACGACCGACGCAGAGCTGGTACGTTGTCAAATGATGCGGGATGCGAGCAGTGGGCGGCAACCAAACCTTGTCAACATCCCAGTCTCTGCAACATGAATTGTGAGCCGGCTGGGACGCATATGTATACAAAAACCATCGCTCGACAAACCTATGGTCCACAGAATGAGTTTATCCACCACTGCCGCTGTTCTGCGTGAGGTAAATTGTGTGCACATGGGACTTGAAAAAGAAAATGCAGTACCTCTTATGTGCGGTTCGGCGTTGGCGAAAGAGGAGGACAGCCAGCGCTGCCGTGACGGTCAAATCGTTTGCCGCGCTTATGCTCCACGTTGCTGTGAGGAGCCATTGCCATTTCTCCTCGGAGATATCCACCGAGGTCAACCCCAGAACCTCAAAAAAAATCACTGCGTTTAACACTAGGCGTAGGAACGCCATACCCCAGGTGAGGATGGGGATGTACAATGTCTTTGAAAGGCCGTAGATTCGGAACGAGAAGAATGCTTGCACTGTGGGGCGTAAATCATGAGTGAGGACACCGGATAAGTTTAGGAAGTATTTACCGCATGTTCCGATGAGACCCGACAAAAAGATGGCCGCGGTGAAGGACTTCGGTGGGGCGCCAAGGACGCGTTCTGGGTGCGCGTATTCAGATATTGTATCCACGTAGAGCGTGTACCCGAGGCAAAGGGCATGCGCCATCTCACAGACCCTGTTTCCAGTTTAAGATAGTCAAGGACTCAAGGTGCGGAAACGGCGAGGCGAGCTTACCAGACAAACGCAACCTGGGCATCATGACAGTCAGCTTTTCCTCTGCGTTCTGATGTTGCACACACCAAAGCCTTGAGTTTCTTTGGGTCGTGCGGGAAGCGGCTGTAATATATATACGTCTGCGTGGTTGTCACACCGAAGAGCACATATGAGACAAGGATACCGATTTCGAGGGCACCTGCAGAACAAGGAGATTATTAAGCGGGAGTCCTCAGACTGCAAGCATCGATATCTGTGCGCACCGACAGTGGTGTTGACATCGAAAGAAACTGTGGAGTCCATACAGCGAGTGGTTCTTCCTGAGGTGGAAAAAAGGAGGGGTCATGAATATGTTGACATCGAAAGAAACTGTGGAGTCCATACAGCGAGTAGTTCTTCCTGAGGTGGAAAAAGGAGGGTCATGAATATATACAGCTCTGGGCTATAATTATTCCCGAACTACGGGAGACAATCTAGTTGATGTCGAGATGATCAAGGACGCCTGAGAGCGCGAGCATCCATAAATGCCTCGCCAGTGCACACCAAGCCAATAGTAGTATGTACGCTCACCAAGAGAAGTGTTGGGATTCATAGATACGGCCGGGTCCTCACGGCGAGTGGTTCTTCCTGAGGTGGAACATAAGGGGTCATGAAATATATGCAGCACTGAAGTCTCAGACACGCAGCGGGAAGAGATCTGTGCGTCGAGATGAGCATGGACAGTGTGCGCCCACTTTGAGTCCATACAGCAAGTCGTCGTTCTTCCTGAGGTGGAAAAAAGAAGGGGTCATGGAATATGCAGCGCTGGGATTATACCACGATTCTCCAGCAGCGGGAGACGATCTGTTTGATGTTGAGATCAGGGACGCCTGAGAGCACACTGGGCAGCACGAATATCTGTTCGAACATTTGCGCAGAGTTTGCCCTTGAGTCGAGGTTGGACAGTATTTCAGGGCAAGAACCTGTGAAGGCGACGGAGTACGATGACCCTTAGGAGGATCATACAGCTCTTGATCATGAGGCATAATTATTATTGGATAGTGGGAAGAGATCACATGGAGCCTGAGATCCCGCGCGGTCCCAAATATGTGTTCTGGACGTGGAACCCTAAGCCTTCGAGCCGCTAACAGTATGAGAAGATTTTTAGCCAGGGAAGAAGTCGGAAATTCCAAATCAACTTCAACCGATGTGAAAACCTTGTCATCCGCGTCCAAGATATGGAGAAAAATCTTGCGATAAATGCCATGTCTGAGCCAAGAGTTCCCCTTCTCTTCAATTCCAACCAGGACCAAAAGCCCCATCGCTACTTCTTCAAGATCTAGGATTCCAGAGATGTCCGCACCGACCGCAAGAAGATGTAGAGTGCAACTTTTATAATTCCCTCACCATCAAGGGAGTACTAGTCTTCGAGAATCTCACGGTGCGGTTATTGTTAAGACAAATAACTTCGTCCAGGCTCCGTGAGGACAAGAAAAACAGACGAACTATTTGCTTCTTGCCTGTCACTCGTTTGGAAAGAAAACAAGTCTCAGCAAGTACATCGAAGCTGCTAGTGATACCCAGCGATACCATAGTGAACTGCCCTGAAAGGGCTGCTTGTGAAACTTGGAAGAATCGGAGTGCGCGCGGAGCTCCCAGTAAATTTCGAGGTGAATTCTTAGGCCGGCTGAGATGAAGTGAAATGATAAGAGTGATTGGTGATGGGATCATTGACCCGAACTTCTGTTTACGGCAAAAATGAATGACTTACTGTGGCTGACAGCCTGGTTCTGAGAAATGAGTTCAATCTGCTATACAAAGGCATTGAAAAGAAAATCCCTATTGAATTCAATGGCAACCCTAAAACCTCGATATGGTGTCTCAGGAATATTATCGGTGTCTAAGTATACCAAAAGGTACAGGTCAGCGGTACCAGGAGTGCCCGGAGGGCCTTATGAATAGATATAAGTTTGGGTGGTGGTCACCCCAAAGAGCACATAAGAGACAAGGACACTGATTTCGACGGCACCTGCAAAACAAGGAATTTATTCATTCAGCAAGATTTATTAGCTTCCAGGCTGCCCGCACCCACCTAGAGTGGTATTGACATCGAAAGAGACTGCGGAGTCTATAGTGCGAGTGGTTGTTCCGGAGGTGGAAAAAGGAGGGGCCATGGAATATATACAGTTTTGGGGCTATAATTATTCCCGAATGGCGGAAGAAGATCTAGTTGATGTTCAGATGATCAAGCTCTGGGATTATGCTGTGGTTCTCCAGTAGCGGGAGACGATCTTTTTGATGTCGAGATTATCAGGGACGCCTGAGAGCACACCGGGCAGCCACGAGTATCTGCCTGGACCCAAGCATTTACCTACAGAGTTTGCCCTTGACCTTGAATCGAGGGTTCAACAATATTTTTTGCAGGGCGAGAATCTGTGAGGGCGAAGGAGTCCGGATATCCTTGGGGGAAGATACAGCTCTTGATCAACAGGCATAATTATTGTTGGTCAGTAGGAAGAGATTCTCAAAGGTCGCCATCGAAGATGATCATAGAGCCTGAGATCCCGCGCAGCCCTAAATATGTGTTCTGGACGTTGAACCGCAAGTATTCCGGCCGTTGACAGTATGAGAACTTTTGGCAAGATTATTGCTAAGGAAGAAGTCGGAGATTCAAACTCAACTTCGACCGATGCGAAAGCCTTCTCCTCCGCGTCCAAGATGTGACTGCAGAAAAATCTTACATTGAATATCTGAGCCAAGAGTTCATCTTGCTGCTGTTCCGCTCCCAGCAAATTTCGAGGTGAATCTTAGAGCCGACTGGCCCAAGAGATGAAGGAAGAGGAGAAAAAGATCGGTGATTGATGAGATCAAAGATGGGATCATTGACCCGAACTTCTGTTTACAAACCTCCACACATTGGCCCGCTCGTCGTTCGAGTCGTCCCGGACCATAATGGCTCCAGCCCGTGGACCCGACTCTGCTCGTCAAGTCACTTTCACGCTTTCCGGGCCATCGTCCGTAGCGTCGTCGAGAACGGCGTCCCCGGCACCGACACCACCCACGTCGTTGAGGGAGGAATATCTCCTGGAAAAGGTCGCTCTGGATGATCCTGGCTGCCGCCCTATGGATGTATATGATGCTACCCTGCCAGCTTGGCGCGCTGCCGTGCGTAGGGTACTCGTCGCCCAAATCCGCATCGAGTCCGTTCTTGTGGCTAAAATGCAGGCAAGTGCTCGATTTTGACGTCCTGTGTCTTTTTTGTGTGTTCGTCTTCAAGTTTATTACACGGTTTCATTAGCAGGGAGTATTGCTTCCTGGCGATGCTACGAGCCCCTGTACGTCTTGCTATTCGGGCGAAGTGCAAGGTCAATTATCTTGCAAAATAGACGCGATGCGGAGATCTGGGCGTTTTCGAGCGTATCCGTATCTCCAGCGCGAACTGCCTGTCGGCAGAGGTCGAATATCGTCTAAATCTGCCGACATACCGATTATTTTTTTTCCTTTTTCTTTCTGGCAGGGCCTGATTTTTCTGCTGGCGCGACTCTGGCTACATTCACGTCCCTTCTTTCTTCCCTCTTTTTCTTTTTCATTTAAAACGCATATACTAATGAGTTCCCTCAGGATGCTATCCGCACACCCTTTCTGGACAAATATTTTGTCCACACCTCTGCGCTGGGGTCTCACACATTCTTCATGACCTTCCTCCCGATGCTTTTCTTCTTCGGGTACCCTGAGCTGGGCCGAGGGTGAGTCGAATCTCTTCTTTTCTGTTTACTTCCACCAACCATATTTCTAGTTTGATAGTAGTTCTCTGCCTCGGAATCTACTTCACGTCCGTCGCAAAGGACCTTTTCTGCTCCCCGCGTCCGTTTGCACCACCCGTCACTCGCATGAGTATGTCCTGTGCCCACGCCTAGACGCCAGCTAACAGACCTCCAGCAATCGGCACACACCATCTGGAATACGGGATGCCATCGACGCACAGCGCCAACAGCGTCTCGCTCGCCCTTTTCTTCTTTGCGCACATCCACGAGCTTGCCTTCCCCTCCACACCCACCCCCGCGTCGCTCTCCTTCCCTGCATACGCCGCGCTCACCACCTGCCTCGCGGTGTACGCTACCTCCATCGTCTTTGGGCGCCTCTACACCGCGATGCACTCTTTCTCCGACTGCGCCGTCGGCGTCTTCCTCGGCGCCATCATTTGGCTCGCGCACACCTCCTTCCCAGGGTTCTCCCTAACCATTCCTCTCCCCTCCGCCCTCGCCGCCGCGCCCTACACATACACCGCGACGCTCTTCCCTGGCTGGGGCTGGGGCGCATTCCTTGAGACCTGGATCCTGCGCACGCCCTCCTCACTCCACGTCCCGCTCACGCTCATCCCGCTCGCGCTCCTCGCTGTGAACCAGCACCCGCAGCCGGTAGACGACTGCCCGTGCTTCGAGGACGCGATCGCGATCGGGAGCGTCATGCTCGGGTCGCTCGTGGGCCGATGGGGTGCAGTGCGGTGGGGCGCGCACGTCCCCGGCGCGGGCGTGGTGATGCCCGGCTGCGGGTGGGTCCTCACTGCGGACGGCTGGGAGGCCGTCGAGCGCAGCTGGGGCGACGTCGGCGTGTGGTGGGCTGCCGCCACGGCCAAGATGGTCTTCGGTGCGTTTGCGTTTGCGGCTCCCCGCCTCCTTCGCTCATGTATAGCCCATAACTAACCCAACCCCCAGGCATCCTCGCGATCTTCGTCTGGCGCCTCATCGCCAAGGCCGCGCTGCACCGCGCCCTCCCGCCGACGTTCCGCTTCCTCGCGACGCTCATGCGCCTCCCCAACCGGCGCTTCTACACGCCCGCGACGGACTACACGTCCGTCCCGCCCGTCGGCGCCCTGCGGCCCATCCCGTCCGTCATTGACCTCCCGAGCACCGCTGGCGTCGAGGTCGGCGGGATCGGCAGCGGGAGCGGGTTCAACGGCGTCGGCAAAGCCAACGGCGGCAGGGAGAAGGGCGGGCTGCGCAGGCGCGCGGAGGCAGTGGAGGCGGCGCGCGGCGGGGGCGCACACGTGCTGGAGAGCGAGGCGGTGTTCGACGAGGGGGAGGGGGAAGAGGTGAAGCACTACGATGCGGACGTGCTGACGAAGCTGATTGTGTATGCTGGGATTGCGGTAATTGCGTGCGAGGTGATGCCGGTGCTGTTTGAGAAGTTTGGGTGGGGCGTTAGGTCGTGGCCGTAGACGATTTGGCCAGGCTTGCGTGTCGGTAGTCGACTGTAGAGCATCTATCTAACAGAAACACCGAGCAATACATAACACAAGTAATTTATTAGTTCGTTGCTCGGGGATTGTGATACTGTACAAATCTAATGAAACAGTGCTTGATAAAAGATGTCTTCCGACCGTCTGATGCCTCGTCCTGTATTCGCCGGAGCGTCGAGGCCCTCATTGCCTCGTTCGTTGCTGTTTCCGACGCCCATTCACAGAACGGTCTAGTCGACGGCAAGCGCTGTTGCCAGGTTCATCCCGTGCCCTTTCACAAACCGGTGTCCGAGTCCGACCGCATTATAATATTATATGGTCGTACAGGGTCGTACCGTATGTCTATGAAGCGAGTATCAACAATACAATCTTTGCCGTCAATATTCACTGCCGTGAACCTGACACGCCGGGCGGTCCAACAATTGAGCGAGCCTCATTGAATTTTGCAACATCTGTCTACGAGGGACAGGATTTGGGGTATAAATTTTGTGCTCGCGTGTGTCGCGGCTTGGGTATCATCTGTCCCCAGGATCTCGATTGTACAGACATGTCGTGATAATTTAAATAATTCCGTTGTCTACCAACAGATGCAACCACGCGGTCACTCACTGCGCGGGTAGGGCGGCCGCGAGGCTTGGTGCGGCGGACTCGAGGCTCGAGCGGCGCGAGCTCTGCGCAGACGCGGCCACAAGACGCTGGAGGTTAAACTTCTCCGCCGTGTCGCTGCGCTCGAGCGTAAACGGCCTGATCCCCCCCGCCTGGAAGAGCGACTTGCGCATGTCCTGGCGCGCGGTCGAAAATTCGGGCAGCTCGCCTGCGTCCGGCAGTAGCTTTCGCGTCGCGCCGAGCAGGAGAACATTCGCGAATCCTAAAGTGGGATTATTAATCAACGTCCGTGCAGGTCTAGATGGAATTTGGCTGACCGGTGAGGTTGAAAATAACGTCTGCGATGACGATCGCCCAGAAGGGAACGTGGGCTCCGGCGAATTGCGACAGGCGGGCGAGGGATATTGGGATTAAGAGTGACGTGTAGACAATCTGGGGAATGTGAGCAAAAAAGAGCATGAAAGAGGACGGAGACTTGCCGGATACCTGTCCGTAGATGTCAACTTAGTTAAATTGAAAAAAAAAGGAACGGACTTACCACATCATTTGTTGAACGACCTAAGATAATTCGGTGTCAGGCGGGAACGAGATCAGAGAAAGGGACGTACATGGAGCATCGCATAATCAATAAGGTCTCGGCGCAAAGAAAGCTGCCAAGACTCCCCCGGCGGAAGAACACGGAGACTCCATTTTCCTTCTTCGTGGACTAAATTTCCTCGCACTCGCAGGAAGATGGAAATATGAAGGACAAGGCAGAGTCCGGCAGAAATATATTCCTGAGGGCAGTTGGAATTGCGTGCATCCAGTGAACGAAGTGACGTACTAGTAAATATTCAAGCAAGATTTGTTCCCGAGGGTAGTTGGAGGTGATCCAACACCTGATGAAGATTTAACCGTGTCGTCAATTGAATGGCAAGTAGCTTCTTACCATGCTCCCGAAATGCCAAAGTACGTGCCTTTCTCCGGCGTCTGTATCACGGTTGGGCCAATTACTACGACAAATAGCACAAGACCCCATCCGCCAACAATGGTACACCAAAAACCAGCTTTGGTGGACTTCAGTCGAAGGAATAGGAGGTTAAACAAGTGCAGGGCAAGCACGAGAGACCTAGAGGATAGATTGGGTAATTTATTTCTTCTCAGCGAGTATGTGCTTACCAGAGCGCAGTAGCAACATTTCCGGCTTGCTTGATACCACCTAGTGCCAATAATTCAGCAAAATATATGATACTTGGAGAGCGCCAGACCTTGAGCGCTACAAAATACGCCTGATGTGACCTCTCTGTCAGCGGCCCACTTGAAGTTCATTACAGTGCCGAACGATTGAATCGCATTCGCCAAGAGCAGGGACTTGAAGTACCCGTTTATGTGTGTATTTCCGTAGTTGTGGAGTCGTAATGATGGTTTCTGGTGAATGTAAGTGTGACTCCATGTGGTTCGGACGCAAAATTACCATGAAATAGAAAGAAACGGATAGTAGAGATAACAATGCAGTCAATGCAAGACACTAGATCGTTCAGAACCATAGTTCAGGGGAGAAGACATAAACGACGCACAATTACACCCGGCAGCTCTGAGTACGCCATCTTAATTCGAATAGAAGAAATAAAGGAAGATTGGTAAATCGACTCCTTGCCAGAAGGAGTGTCGGAGCTTCTCTCCCACTGCCAGCAGAATGGATGGTTGTAGCAACTCAGAGGAAAGCCAACGAAAGGCGATCGTTCCCAAGCCTGATATCATATATCCACGGCCCTGCGACAGCCTGAGTGTCGTTACTGTGGGATCAACGATTCGGGTGCCAAGACGTCTCATATCACTCGCCGGCGCAGATGATGGATCCATGGGAGGGTCAGTGACGGTCACCTTCGAGATTGACAGAGTTGACAAAAGCGATCATTGTGGCGATGCACCAATGATGCACTGGATCCGCCGCGGCAGCAAATCTGGAATCCTTCACTGTCAGCAGTTTGGGCTCATTATCCTGATTATCGTATTGCCTGTTTGCAGTTTATGCTGCTCAACTTTAGCCTAGCGCAGCTAACCGCCCCTAACGCAGTTGCGGTTACCGTCTTTGTGAAAATTACCCGACACGGGCGGCGCCGCAGCGGCGGCGAACTTCATCAGCAAGATGACAAAAGTTGTTGGACTTTTGACCTTTTTGTCTTGTTTGTCTCCTGGGTGAAAAAGGCCATATAAACCATCCCTAGATGCAAATGGAATGGGCCAAAATTATCATTATCTGGTCTTCTGTGGGATTTTAGACAAGGCTGCGAACTTGGGCACTTTTTTGTGCTATGTCAATGTCAACAAGTCAATCACCGACGTTGGAAACCCAGACATATCAAACGCCGCACGTATAGAGCCCATCAGCTTGGTTGATGTAGAAATGCTTGAACACAAAAATTCCTCGTCGCTTTTATCGCATGCGAGTCCTATTCTTTCCTTGCACAATCTCGCCGGTTGATTTTTTTGCGACACATAGACGGCTTGAAGGCAAAGTCAGTGTATGGTTCGACCTCGGGCTGAGTGAAATTGAGGACATGCAAAGGATATACCGACAAGAATCTCGTCTATTTTCGTCACGCCGCAAATGTCGTGGTTGCGAAGGTCGTAATAAATGTGACGCACACGCAAACACCTGCCTTTCATGGTAAGTGAACTACCATAAGCGGGTAGCGGATACGTAACCTCAACCTGGCGAGTTTTCGCCGGAATTTGCGCCGGGCCTGAGCTTAAATTTGGCCAAAGATGCAGGATAATTCGTCATCATTGTCCCGACAAAGGTGGTTCGATTTTTTTGTTTACGAAATACTGTCCCAAATCATTGAATCCAGGATTCGACCCATTTCTCCGATACTCCGGGCCCACCATCTTGGTACTTACACCGGCATCCCGCTTGACCAGGTTCTTCCCCAAGTATTGTCGCCGACCCACCCGCTATCATCGAGGGTAAGTATCATCCATGCAGTCGCCATCACTGGCGCAGGAACACCAGTCAAGAAGAAGTTGCAGCATATCTCGGCAAAGGTTGCTTTGGCATGGAGATGATTTGCCGATACCATCCTATGAAATGGTTGCATAGCTCAGGCTCGGATGGATAACCGTATGAAAGGGATATTAATGCCAATATCAAACCGGCGTTCCTGAGCGGTACCGTGCCGTATAATCCTACTTACATACCGGACCGTCCTCCCCTGCCGTGCTCTCACGGAAATATTGCGTGCAAGGTTTCAATTCCGACCTCCGCCAGTTTTATTTGCAACGGTGCACATGGTGCAGCCCGCATTATTTTCTCAGTCTGATTGAAATTCGTGGATACCGGTTTCCCACCGTTCGTTTGGACCTAGGGTCCGAGTCATCTTGGACTACAAATTTTGGCGAATGAATTGTCGCTTGTTCTCGTGGTACATTCGGGGCAGCTCGCGTGCGGCTGGCAGCAGCTTTCGCGTCGCGGCGAGCAGGAGAACATTTGCCAACTCTGTGATCCTTAATAAACTTCCGGTGAGGTTGAAAATAACGTCAGCGACGGTAACCGAAAAGGAACGTGGGTTCCGGCGAATTCCGATAGGCGGACGAGGGTTGTTGGGATTCAGAGCAAGGTGTAGACGATCTGGAAAAAGGTCAGCAACCAGTCGGAAAGAGATTTGCCGGATACCTGTTTTTTGTTGAAACGAAAAAAAGGTCGAAGGGACAGACTTTCCATTCGAAGTTGAGGAGACGAGGAAGAATGTGATCTTTGAACGCTTTCAACGCAGCAAACAGCTCACAACCAGCAGTCATACCCTGTGGTTGAATCGCCAACTTGAAATTACTTGCGAACACGATAAAATCGGTCTGTACAAGAGGACGTCGCAGGGTCAGTAATCGCATCGCAAGACTTGAGTATTGAGGGAGGGAAAACATACCTGCTCTACACCTTTGATCAACAACAGGCCTAAGAGTTAGCCTAGGATATATACTATCGATGGGCCCCCTTTGCAAAAGTTTTTTGATGGGACTGCTGTGGGAGCATTAGGGTTTGGGTTGCTCTAAAATTTAGACAGAGGCCAAGCCATAGGCCTGATTAACTCGTATGAATATTATCAGATTTTTTCGTGGTCCATAGAGTGAGCTTTGAAGATGCCGGCGAGAGGTCTGTTTTGATGATGTTTTATATACCTTTGCAAAAGAATTTGGCGGGGCCATCGCTCCCGGCAGCACGATCAAAATTCACCCAAATCTCACTTTTGATTTTTTTCTGAGCTCAAATGCGCCCCGTGGGTTCTATAAACCTGGTAGCATATTTTAGTATACTGAGGTTATGACTAGCTTTTATCTCAAGGCACCCGAGCTCGTATTCGGGCCATCAGATCAAATTTTTGCAAAGGGGGCCATCGATAGTATAGGTTCACGAACATAGCCCAGAGATATTCAGCGCGGGACCAAGGGCTGTTTTTAATACCAGCACGAGAGTCGTTTTATGGCGTTTGCTGGGAGCTACGAAACCGAGGAGTTGCTTGATAAACTTGACGTTATAATTATAGGAGCCAGCAGCAAAAATTTGGCCGTCCCGTGTCTACATGCAGCCTTAGTGAGGCTCGAATCCAGCCTGTCTTTCGAAATGTAGTTGTGTCTATCAACAGTTCATAGACAGATGGTCACCAGTCTAAGCCTCAGTAAAGAAAATTTAACATCAAAGTGATGATCCACGGTATTGAACTTCTCGTCTCTCATTCTCCTGCTCCCATAAGCGTCGTTTTCGAGAAGGTGTCCTTATGAACCCGCGCGGCCAGCCGGGGTCAATGCGCCTTCGTAATCGTTCATATTCGTTTTCTTCGTTTCCGCGCCGTCGCTTGCGGTCAAGACGAGGGCTGTGACGCGGCCCGGGCGTCGGTGAGGTAGCACCCATACTCCACACTGGCCAGGTCCCGACAGCCGGGGAAGACGGCATCCCAGGAACGCGGCGGACAGGTGTGGATGGTTGGCTGGGGCTCGGCGCCGAAGAGCGGCGACGCAAGTCCGTCGGACTAAAAGGGAGCTGAGGACCGGAGGTCCAGGACTGCTCGGGGAGCGTGGCGTCTTACAGTTACAATCAGATCTTAATTAACATCGCAGGGGCCCTGGGCAGGTATAGACTCTACTACCTCTTCGTCTCCCCCAATATCAGCGTCGCGTTCAATGAGTGGAAGGTAGCTCTGTGGTGTGTTAAAAAAACTGGGCATGAGCCACGTCTGGGGTGCGCACATGAGCCGCTCTTCTGCAGACCTGAGGCGCTCCTCAGCTGACTTGAGTCGTTCTTCCAGGTGTCGGCAGCTTCAACGTGAAAGGCAAGTAGTGTTTCCAAAGCCGGTTTTGAGAGGTTTTCGAGCGACATGAGAGAGTAAATGGTGGCCAGA